>VUQI01061272.1:6448-31260 GCA_015106735.1 Paratilapia polleni
TGTGTGTGTGTGTGTGTGTGTGTGTGTGTGTGTGTGTGTGTGTGTGTGTGTGTGTCTGTCTGTCTGTGAGTGAGAAGAAGCAGGAGCACAGGGGTGACTGTAAATCACTCAAGTAAAAGAAGTGCCCCGTCTCCACATGAGCTGTCTGGGACCACTTGTTTTACCCATGAGTCTCAAATGTCAGATCTCCCCCTTTTTAATCCTTTTCCCCCAATTGCTACCTCCCTTTAATTGAAGGGTTTTGTCATGGTTTTCAAGGACAGACTGGACAGAATGGATTGCGCGTCTGTGTGTGGGGAAAATGTAGTTTTTGCATGTGTATGCGGAATTTTTTTTTTTGCAGTCCTACTTTTAGTTTAATCTTTCTTTGGATTGATATGAGACTAGCCTTTTAAAAAGGCTTTTTTTTCTGTTTGTCCTTGTATTTTTTTTTTTTTTTTAAGAGAGATTGCATTTTTGGCTGATGTGATGAAATGGAGCCCATTTGCAATATTGGACTACAAAAATAAACTTTACTTGAAGGGGGAAATTAAATAATTTCTCAGAGAAGAAAGCTTCCAGCTTCTTGAGTAATGAAGGCCTAGTTATAATTTCTTTGCACTGTGGAGTTTTATTATGGCCCGCACTTGACTTTCTATGAAGGTTAAAGGATGTTTTGATTTGGTGTGAGAAGGCTAAATCTGGTGTTTATCAAACAATCGAGTGAATATGCGTTAAGTGGATCAGAACAGGGTTGCTGTAAGTGACCATATCAGACCCTGTTGCTTTTACACACTGCTCAGCAAGTTTCAGATTTTAGGCTCTTTATGTTACATTATATATTAAAGTATCTTGTTCTTGGACACAAAGAGTTTCTGAAAGGTAAATGTAATTATTACATTATATATATATCACTAAAACACAAATATCAGCATGACAGTGTGTCTTTTGCATGACATATGTCTTAGTGACAATTCATTAACTGATCCTCTTGCACTTAAGAAAATGCATATGAACTAATTCCATCTGGAGTTTACAAATTGTGCATATTCTGTTACCTCACTTGTAGAAAAAGTGAGTGCCCGCTTCATCACATTCACTACGATGTGCTTACAGTAAGGACTGATGTAGGTTAGGTGCTTAGCTGAGAAAAAAACTCTTTGTTTAAGATCATTGTAAAGCAAACATAATGAAGCCTGAAGCAAAGTGCACAGATCACACAGCTGCCCATGTCACTGAATAAATATGAACTTAAACAAATATTGGCAAAATCCATCCAGTTTGCAATTATCTTTATAGTATGTTTCCTGAAAGTGTGTCACATTAATATAAAACATCCATGTTATGCATGGAAACTTGTAGTTACACCTATAGCTCAATCCCAAACATCTGGCCTCTGAGTGTCCTAATACTCACTGGTTGAGGAAGGCAAAAAGGTATCTCATGATGATCAGGGTTTTACTTGGCAGGGATTGCAGAACTTTCTTAATGTGGACTGCCCGCTCTGAAAGGCTCTCCATTGCTGAAAATTAAAATGAACCCCATGAGACTACTCACACTCTCAAATTCATAAACACACAAACAGACAAAAGGAAGCAACACTTACAGACACAGGATATGAGGTCATGGAAGACTTCTTTAGGGAAGAGGGCATGGTCCAGGCCTCTAAAGTAAAGCTTGAGTACACCAGCAATTGAGTCCATGTCATGGTCATTCTGGTCCCCTGCCAGCGGGTCCTCACCTACACCGGATGAGAAGAGGAGGGACCGTGGGACACAAGATAGCAAAGTACTAGATAAACACAACAGATCTGAAATTCTCATGTTTCCTGCTGGACAATTTTACCTCTCTCAAAGGCATTCTTGATATCATTGACTTCCACTTGTGAGCCTGACACCCTGAAGATTCCCTCATGCTGCAGACCTGCACAGACATAAACACACACACACACACACACACAAACAAACACACACACACACACACACAGGTGTTCATATTAATGCCCTTTGTTCAGTTTCAGAGATTCATAAATCTGAGATTGGAGGGAAGAAATTCAGGAAAATTTTTGCAGTTCAAACACATCCAGAACCTATCACACTTGAAGTAATTTAACCAGTCAGCAAACAGAGAAAGCTGATGCTTAAACCTATCACTTCACTGGAGAATTTCCTCACCATGGCGACTGATGAAGCGGATGCAGCTCTTGACCATGAGAGGAATGGTTTCACCCAAGTCCTGCAACAAGGGGAGAAGAGGTACACCTGTCAGAGGAAGATGGAGTGGAGTAGGAAGAAAACACAGCACATTTCTTTCCTCACACATGTCTGCACATGCACATGCATGGATGCACACATTTAGAAGGAACTGGTATCAAGCATGGGGAAAAGACAGTGGGAGCTGTACCCAGCTGTTGCTAGGAGACAGCACCTTTTCCTTTTTCCTTTGTTTGTTTGGGGTTTCCAAAAATCTCTGGAGGTAAGGCCATGGGATACATATTAGACAATATATTACTGCTTGAAATATGAAGTTATGTCATCACAGTAATGTCTTTATATTTTTAAGATATAATTTGAAATTAACAATCGTTGGAATTACATGTTAAGCGAGAGCTTTTAGCCAAAACACATGCACAACCACAAGGGGGAGCTACAAACATCACATTCTCCAATATAACAGTTGCCTTTTGATCACCTACTACTGATGCAACTGTAGAACCAGACATGTAAGTAAGCTTGTGTATCGGGTCATATTAATACAAGTAATGTGATAACACCATCTAGGTGCAAATTAATCCTGTGGGCAGATGATGTTGTGAGAAAACATGTGGGTTGAGTTAAAAACAAAGCCACTCAGGAACACACACACACACACACGTGCGCGCACACTCACACACACTCAAAAAATAATTACCTGCTTCCGTACTGTCGAGTTTCTCCGTCCACTACGCAGCAAAGAGAGAAAGGAGAGAAAAAGAACAGCACTCTGTCATTATGTCTCCAGAGAAAGTCTATTTATACTCCCAACTCTGGTAATACTCTATTTGTATACACAGACACACATGGAGATCTATTGAGGATATCTATAAACACTGACAAGGAAAATAATAACCCTGCCTGCCAAGAAATCAAGCTTTAACGCTACTTTGGTAAATGCAAATATGTGTGCATGTGAGTGTGCATGCGCATGTGTGTCCATATATGTGTATATGAGCATATTTCCTTCCTACACCACACCTACCTGGCAAGGCAACAGTCAGTCTTCTGACCTAAAGTAGGAAGAAACAGGAAGGAGGGGGGGAGACGAGACAGAGATAGGCAGTTATAGCAGAAACAGGACACTTGAGGAAACGGCTTCAGATGGAACAGAAAAAGGGAAACGTGCTTCCCACTTTAGCTGTACACACACACACTTTAGTAGAGGTTCTACTGTGAGGCTGTGGAAAGACCGACACTTGCAGCCCAGGGGTACGCTCTCTACACACATGCACTCACTTAAGCAAACAGCTGCATCCACATATGGTCACTGTCACTTTGACCAACCCCTCCACTCTGTCACACACATACACACACACAGAAGCTTGTGATTATTAGATATATTAAAGTCTTTCTGCTTCCCTGCGCCATCTCTGATACGACCCACTGCACCACTCATCTCTCTGATTTGCTCCCTGTTTAGCCTTTGGGTACCAGACTGTTCCTGAATCCTTCTCAGTCCTACTCGGGGGCTCACACTCACACAGATGGGAAAAAAATAGGACAATCTCTAAAAGATACGGACATTCTGGCAGTCATACTCACCCTCTCCCAGGGTCTTCTTGATGAGGTCATGCTTGGCCTCCAGCTTGGTGATCAGGTTTCTGCCTTCCAGAAACTCCTTCAGCTTCTACAATACATAAAAAGATGGTGTCACATTGTGTGTAGATTATGCTTTTCAGCCATCATAAATGAACATAGATGATCATAACTATTATCAAATAAATTATGGAACTGACTGTGAAGTAAAACTGCTCCGTCTCCTGCTGATTGGCCCGTCGCTTGGCCAGGCTGGGTTTGCTGAGATAGGATTCACAAGTGGATTTGACTGACTCCATGCTATTGCTGTGTTGGAAGCACTCAGAGACATCATAGTCCTCCACAGTCACCATGTCTTGAATAGTGGACAAAGTAGCCTCCATGGTTTTCTTCACCTGTGAGGGAGAACGTGGGAAAACAATATAAAACAATAGGCTGTGATTAATACGCAGGACAGGTGGGAAGTGTTCAAGGCTAAACTGATGAATAAATAAGAAGAAGAAGAACAGAAATATGCCTGACCTCATCATTCTCAATCTTAAGTGTGGAGAGGCGGGACTGCAGCTGCTGACACCTCTGGATCAGCTCGCTTTCTACTGGTGACTCTGCACACATCACTCCCATCTACAAAAAAAAGCACATACATACAGAGAACATAAACATATTTTAACAATTTTAGAAATGCACTCACTCTAACACAAGCACTAGGACTTTACCATGTCTCCCATGTGGGACTGAAAGTCAAAGCGAGCTGGTGGGCAGAAGACATTGTTGTAGGTCTCCATCAGTTTCTGTTTGTCCCCGTTGGCTTCGAGACTCTCTGTGGCTCCCTCAAGATCCTCGAGGCCTTTGTGTTTGGAGGTTTCAGCATTCTGCTCTGCAGATAAGTAGGTCCTCAGGGCTCGGTGAAGGCTGGCATGGTAGCCCAGGTCACAGCACTGTCACACATCCAGACACATATGCATAGAAACACACTTTATTACATGTAAACATTGTTGGTAAAGAAAAGAGATTCCCTTTAACTTTAAAGTTTTGCCCCCTTGCTTTGTACTACTTTTATTCCTCCAGTGGCACACAAGAAATTTAGGGGGAGAAATGACAAGCTAGAAACAGACAAGGAATGCTGAATTAACATGGCATACGCAGTTTCACCAGACATCTCAAACACACTGCTGACCTGTATTTTTAGGGCACTGCCATTTATCAAATACATGTGAAAATCCTGTACCATCAACATATATACAATAGTACTTAAGCTGTCATATGGTACTGTATGTACTACAGTTTCATTGTTATTCATCATTAAATGTCATAATGATGGATCATTTTTAAAATGTAAAATGGATATAATATCATATCCAAAGTATTGTAACCTACATGCAGGATAAAAAAAAATACACAAAAAGCCTAAATATGGGCTGAGAGGAGTATTTTCTTTTACAGCAACACCAAGCTCCTACTCACACATTCACGACTGGAAGCGGTCCAGTACAACCACAGCAGTGTGTGGCCACTGGAGCAGTTCTAATCAGTGACATTCAGGTCATTCTACCCTTTAGGTCACCTCTGCATAAACTGTTTATGCATACGCATGAGTAATTGCATGATTACTTCCTTAATTTCCTTCACAATCCTGATGGTAGTACTGTCTCCAGCTGGTACCTGTCAGACTGATTTCAAGCAAAATTATATATATCATTGAAAAAAAAAAAAGAACTGATCTATTGCATGCCACCGCCTACCTAGTTAAGTGTTGCTTGTTCGAACATGTGTCGCTTTCACCAGAAATGAAATGTGCTGATGACTGGTTCATCAGTTCAGCAGGCCGTGAAGTGTTATAATCAAGCAGAGCATTAACAGCTTTCATGCGATTTTGACGGGGGTACAATAAACCCTATGTTAAAAACTTGGGAAGCATAAGGACTTAAGGAAAGAGGCAGCACTGAGGCTGATGTGAAGAGATTGGCCGAGGAGCCACCACTGGCTCAAACGTGGAGACACTGGAACACAGACACACAGCACATAATGGTCCCACAGAACAACACAGTGTGCTTATACTCACATCAATGATGTCGGAGAGGTCATGGATGTAATATTTGAAGACACAGCTGTTGGTGGCCTCAAGGGCTAGCAGGTACTCATTTCTGGCTTTGATGGCCTTCAGTTTGTTCTCTGTGTACTTAGCTTGCCTCTGAAAGGAGAGACAATGAGAGAAGGAAAGAAATCAGCCAAGAAGGAAAGAAGAATAGTGATAGCAGAGAGAATGAGAGAAGGAAGAAAGAGGGTTAATAGGTGTTTGAGTGTAATGCCTCAGTATTGATTACCAGTAATAAGAAGTGGGGAACCATGTTGCTGTGACAGGCTCCAGTAATAATAAACAAGGTTAGCAATAAGCCAACCGTGCACTTATAAATCATTCATGAGACACAAACATAGATCTGTCTGACAACAGGTGGGGAACTCAGAGACAGCCGTCATCTATTTCCTCACTGCCTTCGATTCCCCCTCCCCTTCAATTCCATGCGGGTCTGCTCACCTTCTCTTTCATCTTCTCAATTTTTTTGACACTGGAGCGCCGGACGGGTTTCTCATCTGCCTTTATGCTGGCCAGGGTGTCAGGGGACCGGGGTGTTTGGCGGTCATCCTGTCGACCAGAGCGTCCCATCTGCTTCTCCTCCTGCTTCTCTGCCTCCTTGAGCTTGGACTCAGCATTGATGCTGTCAGTGTTGTATATGTGATACGTCTTCATCACCTGGAAACAAGAGTTGAGATTTGTAGACAAACATGGCGGAATGTCTCTTCACTCACTCTGGGCTCCGTATCAAGAGTGGGCCTTTGCCAGTGAGCATCACAGGGAAAGTGAAGCAGCTTAAAACATAAACATACTTTTTTGGAATAAACCTCCAGCAATGGCACTCCAAAATATTGAAGGGAACGAGTCACACTACCAGACTCGACTATAATATATATGAGTTTACCATGAAGAGTTAAACACACGAAATGAGTGTGTGTGCAGTGTCAGCCTTATTCAAGCGACCACCACTAGAGCCATCATTATGCTGTTCTGCTCAAACCCTCCAACAATACTGCAGGCAGACACTGGCTTGTCTATGAGTATGCATGTGAACGTCACTCAAACCAGATCTATTTCTATCTCTTACTATAGACTATAATTACAGTGCAAGACTTGCTTTTATGGGCCTGGCTGAGCTGTAGCTGAAGCTTTAAGCCGTAGTAGAAAACCCACACACGCAGACAGTGAAACACACTCAGATTGCTGTAGTCCTTTTGGCAGTAACATGAAAATGTGGAGCCAGACGCTAAGATGTCTGTGATAGTGGAAGAAGACAGTGAGGTTTGGCATTTATATTGTTTAACATGATCACCATTAAGCTTTGTAGCATTCCCTAATTAGCTTTAAACACAGGGTATGGATGAGGCTGATGTCTTTAGTTTTGCAGACATTTGGTAATGAACCAAAGTATTAGACAAAGCAAAAATCTAATCTGACGATACTACTAACTAAAAATTTAAGGGATCCTGAATGCACCATAAAGTTGAGCACCAAATTTAATTGGGAATCATCCAATAACTGCATGACATTCTGCTCAAATTCACAACTGCTGGTTGTACTCCATAGAAAGTAAGGACATGACCAAAGTGACTGTGATGTTTTGGTGTTTTATCAGCTCAAATCTGGCTAAATACACTGTGGGGGAAAAACTGGTAATATAGCAGTTTAATAACACAACCCCTTGCACTACAAAAGCAGGGTTCTCTCAGTGTGCTGTATTAAATGCAGGCGATCATAAGACATAACACACTTTTGAGTGTAATGGAAAGGGTTTTCCTTACCGAGTAAAGCTCATTAAGAACTTTCAACAGGTCTTCTTGCAGCTGTACGCCAACCTCTTTGCTCTGAAGAGACAGACAGAAAAAGAGAAACGAATATGAATAAACAGTCCTAACCACTGACTTAATGTTATAACTTGCAGCTTCTAAGGGCTGTCAACTGATGGGGTCATCCCTCTGTGAACCAATTTAATCTATACCCACTCAGCCATGTGGTCAATCAATAAATCAAGACTAGATTATCTGGCCAAGCAGGAGTGGAGAAGTGTCTAATCCAGACGAATGAGCAAGGCGGTAATGGTCTTGATGGATGCGGAGGGGAGCTACAGATGCTGATCTCTACATGATGGTCGAGACAGCGAGAGGACAAAAGAGCTAAAGACAGGACAGGATGACGAAGCTGCAAAAGACAGAAAAAGAAACAAGAGAGGGAGGACAGAGAGTAATACAGGCACCACCATTCTCCAGACATAACTGCTAGGAGCCACTATTGACTGATGACTTCACAGACGTTAGTGTACACACATGAATACACACATCCATTCACAGCTCCACCAATCTACTAAAAAGGCACCATCCAAACTTGGTTTTAATATTATCACAAGCAGAAGCATAAATTTTTTATATCGCTCAGTATCACAGATTTGCCTCAGGACGGCTTCCCAAAAAAACAGGAAGGAAAAGAGACAAAGGGTACCTCTGTTCTGACAGACAGATAAGCAATCCATGCTGTGTGTTCAGAATAGATCCATACAGTATGAACACACAGGGTAACAAACTTAGACTAAGTACTAGATTTAATGGATTAATTTCGACTGCGGGTGAGACACCAAAAGGATAAAGGTGACAGGAAAAAGACAAAGAAGAGCAACTAACTGAATATGAAGTTTAGATTTGAAGGCCTCAACAGAGTCATGGAGGCTGGTGTCTACAGCTCCACGACAGGAAACCACTCTGAAATCTGCTGATTTCATTTTAAATCTTGAGACAAAGAGGAAACGGCTCATGCCTCTCCCTGGACTTGGAGCAATGGGCACATGATGGCCATTCAGAATGATGAGCCAGCTTTTCCGTTTTTAAATTTTGTACGTCATCTGAAGCACCTTAAAGTCAGATCTGGCAAGTTAAATTGTGATGGGATCCAGTTCTGGTTAAAATTCTTGATGAGTCATTCTAAATCATCCGAAGACTTGCAGTACCAGCCTAAAAAACAAAATGTTAGAATGATCAATTCAGAATGAAACAAAGGTGTGAATTATTGTCTGTGAGTCAGCCATCGTCAGAAAAGACATTTTTAAAAATCTTTGCGATATCTTTAAAAAGCTGATCCAAAGACAGAGTAGAACTACCACCAAAAATCTTTGCTGTCAGTTGTCAAGAGTTGATGCTACTTGATCATCTTAGTTTTATCAGAATTTGGAAGAAGGAAATATTGTGACATCCAGTTTTTCCCACCAGACAAGTAGACGCCTATTCTAATCATTAAAAAAAACCTTCACTTTCAGAGTCACACACAGCTGCGCAGAGGTGAGTTACTCCATAGGTTTTATTTTATAGAGGTCCCCTCAGCAGTCTTTTTAATAAGTACAGACAGTGACAGTGTTGAGTGATAAATGAATAGTATTCAGTATTTCAAGTACATAAAATGTTCAGAGATGTTGTCCTGATTCACCACCAGGTTAGGCAATCATTAAAGAGGCAGTCTCGAAATTTGCCATCTGTTAAGTAATACATTAAAACTTCGGCTGCAAATGTGAGCAGGACGGTGGTGCAGTTGTTCGCACTGTTGCCACACAGCAAGAGAGTTCAAACTCGCAGGCTGGTTGGGGCCTTTCTGTGTGGAGTTTGCATGTTCTTCCTGTGCCTGCGTGGGTTCTCTACAGGTACTCCGGCTCCCTCCCACAATTCAAAGACATGCATATTAGGTTAATTAGTGATTCTGCTTTAGAGTAACTGCTGTTGCTTGTGTTCCTGATGTAAAATTACACTGCGAGTGGTCAGAACACACTCCATGAGACTCAGAAAACTTCCTCTTTTGATTTCATTTCTCCTGCAGGCATGCTTCAAAGCATGTGTTTATTTGAAGCATCTTGTTTTGGGAGTAAAATTCGGGAGACCAGAAAGGGCTGTGCTAAACAAATAAGTAACATTCAGAATTTGCTGAAGAATCAAAAGATTTATCAACAAGCCTTTAGCAGACAGAAATCTGACATTTTTTTAAACAAAATTTGGAACTCACAGAAATAGGTCATTCCTTAGGGCTACCATAATTTTAAATGTTTGAAAAGGTTACAAAAACTGTACACGCAGATTTACACGTGAACACATAAGAAAAATTGAGTGTACAAATCAAATGGACTTAAACTGGAAGGAAACATGCAAGAGATAAGGGAAAAATGAAAGGAGGAGAGAGAGAGAGAGAACAAAAGTAAAGTAACAAAATGGAAAAGGAATGCAGGCTGAACACAAAAACAGTGCATGTTGAACATCTATCTTCTCCTGGAAGTAGGGGGCTGGGACATATTGGTGGTTTATAGGTCAGCTGGTTAAAAAAAAGGTTAAGGGTGGGAAGTTTAAAGGTTGTATAAGAAAATGGGTGGAGGGAGACGAGGCGAGGCGTGTAGGGGATCAGATATCATAATGTTGAACCTATTTGATAGCGCTAGAGGGGGAAAAAAAAAGGTCAGGAACAGAGGGAGCAATATGGAAGGAGATCTGAGGTTGGACAGCAGATGAAAGAGGTAACAGGATAGCTAAAGTTTTCCTGCCCTCTTAAGTGCTGTAGGAGGCTCATATTAAGGTGACAAATGCCAGACAACAGCCAATCAAACAGCAATATCTGTGGCTGAGCCTTCCTACCAGGGATGTTGACCTTTGGACTTCCCGTTTTGCCTGTGGTTGTCTAGTCTCACTCTACAAGACAACAAAGCAGAAACTAGCCACTGCTTCATTAGCCCCGATGTCTGTGGTTTAGGTTAAGATTGTGTACGCGTTAATTATACAGCTTGAATCATTAGTGCTTCCCCTCTGCAAGTGACTAAAATCTCACACACTCCCACTCCATCTCCAGAGCCTGACATGAATGTGTTAGCCTCTCTAATACGGGTTGTGTTTTGCATCTCCATGAGTAGTGTTTGTGTGTAATGGCCCCTGGCACCACTGGTATTCATGCCACTGACTGGAAATGTTATAAATGAACCGATTATCCACTTAATTAGCCATCAGAGCATTCTCTGTGCAGTCTGCTTATGACCTAGACATGATGGAAACACCCCACATGCAAAACAACTAGCAGTATTAAGAAAAAAAAAACATGAAAAATGAAAATCAATGTCCAAGAGCTAGAGGGCGGGAAAGAGAAAATGCCGCGTATCAGACGGGCGGAGAAATGAGAGTAGAGGTTTGTGTGTTCTCATCACTTGGATCAGACTCTAAATGTAGTTCAAAGACAGCCTATCAGGTTGGAAATCAGCAGCCTCTGCCATGACATTCCACTCACAGACGGCCTCACTTTGCCGTCTACGCAGACACTTATCTTTCTATATTTGGGAGCTTTCCTCTGATTACATTCTTTTCCTGCGCCCATCCCTAGCCTTCTTTAACATGGCCCTTACCTTAAACTTAACTCTTAATATTCTAACCTAAAACTAACTTTAAATACAGCTCTTTGTGTTTATCCTTTAAAGCTGCCAACAATCAGCTCGAAAACATCCTCACTGTGTAGCAATGTTCACAATCTGAAACTCACACAGATCAAAAAGGATGCACTGGAGAAAGGTAAGCGGCTGGTATTAAATAGATTATAAATTATATGTGCATATTTGCTTCTAAGGGCTTGTTTATTTGGTCTGATATCCTGGAGATGAACAACAATCTCCCAGGAGAGAACACTGCCTGGTATTTGCTATCAAGCAAAGCCCCCTCACTCTGTTCCACTTCCTTTGGTTTATTCTTTTTTTGTTCTTCCTCCACATTTTTACTTTTATCTCAGACTGTAAAGGCAAAGATCAGAGGGGACAAGATTGAGGTTTCTGTATGAAACAGACTGTATAAACTCTCCTGGCCTGAGGTCCTTGCTGTCAGTCAGTAAATCAGCCAAGACAGAAAACAGATGCTTTTTTTTTTAAGGGGGGGGGGGGGCATGGCAAAATATGACATGGATGTAGCATATCAGACTGAATTCTCTTGCTTCTTCATTGTTTGAAGTGGGGAAGGAGCATCTACCTACCAGCAGGACCTATTTAAAACCTATTTACACAGGAGAACGACTTTGAAATAACTAATCCTTAAACTGTGTAGGTTCCTCACATAAATCAAGCTATCCACAACAGACACAACAGACAATTAAATGAAATTACAATGAAACAAAAACAACTAGAGTAAGGAGTTCCTGCGTGTTTGAGTGGGTGCTTACCTTCTTGAAGAGGCGACCTGAATCCTCACTGATCTGTGCAAACCGGGGAATGATGTTGTTGAGGTAGAGGTCAGACAGAGTGGCGTGGTCGCGGCTCTCCCTCTTCACCTGTTGCAGCAACAGGTTCCAGCAATTCACTGGAGATAAAATGCTCTGCTCCTTCCTGCACGCACACACACGCACACACACACACGCACACACACGCACACACACACACACACACACACACACACACACACACACAGAGTTGACGAGTCTTTATTCAAGGGACACGCATATTTTACGATGAGTAACTGACATTCTGTCACTTTAATCATCTAAATTCACCTTTGATCCTACTGATTAGTGCACACATGTACACTCAAGTCTGCTTCTTGGAAAATGCAAAAACAAGCAAACTGTACACCCACAATAGAGTTTTTACAAAGATGAGACATGGCATTGGGATAAAAGGGAGAGAAAGAGAGCTTTTAGACAGACTCTCTTACACACACACACAAAGGGTTGGTAAGCCAGCCCAAACACAGGATTCAGCCAGGGTACAAAACCCAGCAGGAAGAGGTAAGACTCCCCTGCAAGCACAGCTGCTGTCGAGGGAAATAAGTGAGAGCAGAAAAAGACGGAAAAAGAGATCAATCTGAAGACTGTAATCATTTCACTAACGATATAATAGTTCAGTGGTGTTTCAAAACCATTACACAAATGTGAAGCTGTTAATGCCCTGCTTACATGACAATACAACAGCTTTTATGGGGTGTGCACACAGCAAGTGTGCGTGTGTGTGTGTGTGTGTGTGTGTGTGTGTGTGTGTGTGTGTGTGTGTGTGTGTGTGTGTGTGTGTAGACTATAGTATGAGTTATGGATGATCTAGTGGGTAAAATGGATTATGAGTGAGTGTAAGTGGATGAAAGAAGGCCTTTGTGTTGTTAAGAGCAGCTTTAACTGGATAGAGACAGCAAAGAGCTGCAAGGCATTTACATCACAGACACACGGGGGTCAGGGAAAGTAGAGCAGTGACCCTAGCATACACAATGTCAGACAGACAGAGAAAGTCTTTGATTTGACTAAGTGGGGGTATACAGTGGGGGTGGTGTCCATGAGGAGGGGAGTGTGTGCATGTGCGTGAGTGTAGGAGGTTTGGGGGGTGGTGGTGGTTCGGATGAGATGACTCAGTGACAGTGATGTGATAAGCTGGTACTGGCTGTCACTGGTCAGACGGTCAAATGACTAACTAGATGAGTCAAACAGGAAGCAAAAGCAAAAGGAAAAAAAAAAAATCCACCTGCACACCTACTATAGAGCCTATACTCAAAGTCTCCTTACACTTGCTATGCGGACATGCGCGTGCATCTATCACTTTCTTTTCTAACTTCTCTCTGCTGTCTGATTCATTTTCCGGTGTGTCTGTCTTTACTGGTTGCACAACACACAAGGCATGACTGCAGTTCCTCTGTTAGCTCAAGAACACAGCCGCACCGCCCGCATGTGACTTGTCACCCCGAATCCACCAGCGATAACCATGGCAATGGCACTGCGGCACTAGGTGAAATATCATCCAAATCTGTCTCTGACCTTCAGCTACCACAAGGTAAACACAGAAATATAATTGGCTCCCCCAAGGTCACATGGTGCAGATACTGTTCCATACTATTACACAGGCTTCTTCCTTGCATTAAATGATTTTCATTTTTTACAGCTTTTTTCAATCCATGGGTGGTCATGCAATCATGTGATCAGATCCCAAAAACCGCACTGAAGTACTGGACTGTGCAAGGGCTGCAGCTTATTAACAATCAAACTGTCCTAATATTTAACATAAGGGCAGGCTTTGAATGAATGCACAACTTGTGGGGGCTTCTCCATGTGACCAATCAGCCTGTCAGCCTCAGGGCACACACACACACACACAAGGACACATACAATACGGTTAAACCATGTAACCCCCAACCACTGCTGCATGCAGTCTGCCAAATAGCTCGAATACCAGGGGTCTCCACGGGATCAACACACTGACAACCCTCACACCCCACACTGCTTAGAGCACCATCAACGCCTGGCTGTGCAGACAAACAGCCATAGCACCCTTCTACACACACCTACATTCAGACACACACACCAATACACACACATAACCAGAAAATAACTGAAATTCCAGCGTGGCACCCGAACTGAGCAGCAGCAGATGCAGGGAGACTGTTAAATACACAGATGTTGAGAGAAAAGAAAAAGCAATCAGAGAGGGAGAAGAGCAGAGAAATGGATGGAAACTACAGCCTGAACATTTCTCAATCACATTTTTGGTGCCTTATGATATCTTAATGGATATGATGGGAGCACACCTGCTGCAGCAGCTCCAGTATAGCAGCTAACCTGTTTAACTACATTTTACTTTCTGTTTATTGCCCTCTCTTTTCCTCAATCCCCCCCTATGCAACTCAGGGAAATACACAATCTGAAACTGTCTCAGTATTGATCTGAGCTGGAGGGTGTGTAAGAGGGTGAGTGAATTTGTGTGTGATGTGGGGTATGTCCTCGCGGTTGGAATTGGGTTTCGTTTAGAGGACCTATTGATCCCTTTTAGGCTGTGAGAGAGAGCGCATAAATATGGGTTTGCCCCCAGCAGAGATATTAATGTCTCTGGAAGGGTGCATGACTCTTAAGAAAAGGGAACAGTCATTGCAAGGAAAAAAGAGGAAGGTTGCTGCTGAGGAGGTAACTGTTTACCAGAAGTCAAAGAAAAGAAAGAAGAGCAGAGCAGGAAAAGCCCCTGTCCTCTATTATAGTTTCAGTCAATTTGGAAAATCCAGACTATCGAAAAGTGAGAACTCGGTTTCGGTAGAAATGAGCTATATCTCTAATACTTCTAAAGCTAAAAGCAATGACATATAAACCAAAGAAAACGTTCCTGCTAATCATTTTCTCAGAAACATATTTTACAAACATGCAATGAAAAAAAAAACAAAAAAAAAAAACTACATCTATCCATTATTAACAAAATGGTACATTAGCATGAGAACATAAGCTGCCGCTGCACAGTTACTAAATCCTGACTTTGTTGTTAATTGTGGATTAATTCACATTTTCTGACCTGAGTGACAAACATATTAATCTGTGTAACAGCTCTAATTACAGCTACACAATACAAACCAATGTACTAAATTATGTTTCTGGTTGAATCAAATGCTTGTATTTGTCCCTTGATACAAAAACTTTTGTGAAAAATCTGGAAAAACACTGAAATCTTATGAGGGGCTTCAATTTACAGAATCTATATGTGTCTCTTTGTTTCCTCATGCGACTCTTAATTGGGTCTTCACTCCTACCAGTGAATGTGACGGAGACAAATGCATAGAAGGACGAGGAAATTGTTTCTACAGAAGGGGTTGTCTCTGTTAATTTCAAGAGTAAGCAATTACTGATGACACACAGCTGTGGCACAAGTCATGAGATATTTAGTGGAACTATTTCGTGTCCCTATGGACTGTTTAATGATGTATTAATGATACTGGAGTAACGATAACAGAAGCTTATAGCTTGTTCAACAACAGGGATCAATCAGTTTATACTGTACATTTGCATTTAAAAGGTGTTGCCAACCACGCACACATTGCATAAACCTGTGAATTATATCTGAGCATTTAATCACCCTCAGTGATGGTGGTCAAATTCCAAGTCACAAGTTAAAGGTGGAAGAGTCAGTGAGGCACAATTATCCAATAGGAAGGAGCCCTCTGCCTCCATTTATGTCTAGTAGCTCTGACAAATTGTGTGTGTGTGTGTGTGTGTGTGTGTGTGTGTGTGGTTTATGATTAGCTAGCAGTTCAGTGAATCCTTCCCTACAGGGAAGCAGACTGCTCTCCCTCTCTCCACTCAGAAACTGCCAATTATACAAGAGCACCATAGGCTGCTAATGCCAGTGAGCTCCAGTGTGTATTTAAATGCAATTTATGTACCAATGATGGAGTGACGAGAGAAATATGAGGAGAGAGAGAGTAAGAGAGACAGGGAAAGACGTTCTTCTTGAGAGAAAATCCCTGGTTTGGGCAAAGATCCACTCACAGCAAGACACTACAAAATAGTCAGAGCACAAAATCACCACCTGGCCATTTCTGGCTAAAGTTGTCACTTCCCTCTCTCACATATATACACACTGGCTCACAGGATTGCACTGATAATAGAAAGGAGCACTCAAATGAAACGTACAAGCAACAAATGACTTGGTGTTCCCATGGATCAAACTGAAAAGCAATGAGTGATGTGTATCACTATTTTACAGACTCACGTCCACTAATATGACTTTTCTCTATCTCCTCTCAGTCATCATTCTGTTCTATTTTTTGTCTGTCACCATTTCACATTCATCAGGAAGGAAGTCACCAGTCTCTGATGCACTGCTGTCTTTTTTTTGTAAAGGCTAAATACGGAAACTGGGTAGTTTTCATCTTACTTGAAACTTTTAAAAGAGAAGGATATTAACTGTCACTTAAAAATACAAGTATGCAATACTAAAAGTTATAACCTGAAGCTTATTGTCATGGTGGATTATGTGTGTCTGTGTGACTGTCTCATACTTGAGTAGATGGTCCTTGGTGCTGCGTGTCTTTGTGAGGAATCTTTCAGCCAGCTTCTCTAGGTTGCGACTGTAGTCCATCTCAATTTCTGCCTTCTTTCGAAAGAAGTCCTGGAGGTCCTGAAGCAGCTGCACCCTCAGCTCACACTGCTGGTCCAAACACTTGAGCTGCTCCGCCAGCTGAGTACGGACCTCTGAAAGGGTAAAGGGAAGAGGAATACAGAGTCAGCAATGACTAACTTTTTGGTTAACATTACAATGGCAGCTACAGTCCAGGTGAAATCCACACACTAATCAATGTTTAATGTATAATACAGTCTTTGCTAAAATCAAAGGCCTCCGCATGCATTACTGCTGGCAATACACCACTAACATTAACATACATTTCACAGCAACGTGTAAGATGTTACAAAGCCTTTACAGCTGAGTGAATGACTGGATGTTCCAGTAAAACACCTGGCAGAGTCTTTAATCTTGGCTGAACTCCAGTCCTCTCCTACCAGTCCGTAAAGCACAGACGGCTGAGTGTACATCATATTTAAACACAAGTGTGCATCCGTGAGTGAGGGATCAGATATCATCTTCCACACACACAGATCTCCAGAGGCAGTCATTTATCCCAGCTTATCACTTTTCATTTTCCTCCTGCCTCCTCCCTTCACCCCCTCCCCTCACTCCTCCATGCTGCTCTCCAGTCTGGCCCTCAAATTAATAGAGTGCACTCAGTGCAGGCACATTCAGTAACCATATTCAATCACCGGCTACAAAAAAGTTCTCTGGAGAATCCTGCCCACTGCAGCTATAGAGCAGGACACACAAACCATGCACAGCAACACATATACAAAGCCAAGGACACACATACACACACACAGAGGTGATAAGCTGGATCAATCCTGACAGCTGACAGATTAATGCTATGCTCCCATAACTGCCTGCCAATGCTGAGTAGGCTGCACATGCATCCCTTATAAGAGTTATGAAACAACACACACATTTCTCTAATTGTCATCATAGCTAATCTACCACAGCTGTCATACCTCTACAACGCTGGCTGTACAGAAAGCGGACGGTTTTGGCCTCCATTCCTGGCTTCGGCGCAGTATGGATTCCCTTCACCAATATTCACACACTCAGACACACGCGCACACACAAAAACACACTCGCAGTCAGCTGCCTGTCCAGCCAACAGCGACTGTTGATGCTGCTTTTGTGTTTTAACAGCTGAGAGTGCAGTTTCTCATTACCACAAAGAGAAGTGGGATATCTAAATGTGTCTGTGAGGGCCCCCGCTCCTCCCACTTTTCTCTCTCTCTCTCATAAACACATACCTAAACACTGTGCCACCAGCCAGAGGCCAGTGTCATTCTTTGCTGATTAAAAGGCCAGAATTAAGTAGTTTTGAAACAGTTTGGGACAAAGAAATGCACACATTGAGTCTGTATCAGTGCTAATGACCTGGTGCGAATATTTGCTTTGACAACATGTGTTTTTGTCTTGTGGGCTGCATGTGTGCCTGTTTGTGCGCAATTTTCTCATTGCACACTGTTGTCAATGATGTAGAGTGAGTCAGTGTCCCGCCCCTTAAGGCTGTGACACAAAACCTCGAGATAGCGGCCTTGTAATTAGCCCATCCAAGACAACAACACACAACACCTCCAATGAAAACAAACCTTTCCATCTATCAGGAATGTAAGAAGGTGACAGGAAACATATGGTAATCAGTGTGGAGACAGCTTGGGGGGTGGAGGATATGTACAGGGGGGAAAAAAACACGACAGCAGTCCCATGTGATCCTTGTGTTTAGAAAGCAGATTTAATGGGGGGAAAATTAATTTAATAGGGAGGCCATGCCCTAAGCCCTGAAACCCCTCTCAGGCTCCTTACATTTACATTAGGATGAAGAGTGAGTTTGACGGCATGCTCCATTTATAAAATATATGGCTGTTACATGAGCTCTCCCCACTAAACCCTATTGGTACTGGCTGCTCAACACAATTTCCTCAAGGGGATGTAAAAAGCGCAGACGGGTGACAAATTAAAGGAAAATCCACCATAAAGCGTCATCACATACGACCAGAACAGCTTCACTGAGCTTTGATATGGATTCTCCAGATTTCTGAAGCTTTACTGTAGGGATGGAAAGCCATTCTTCTAAACAATATTCCCTCATTTGGCGCTTTGATGATGGTGAAAGAGAGCACTGTCAAACACTCTGATAGAAAATCTCCCATAGGTGTTTGATTGCGTAGAGATCTGGTGACTACAAAGGACACAGCATGTAAGTGAGAGCATTTTCAATCCAGTCTAACCATTCAGCGACCTCTCGTGCCCTCCTGTCACGGCAACTCCAGTCATAGCAGCCACCTGTTGGTTTGTTTTGGCAAGTGAGAGGGTCACTTGGAAGAGTCCACTCTTATCATGATAGCAATGTTCCACTGTAGGATGTAGTGATCACTCAGATATTTCAATACAAAGCTGTCCTAAAGGGCCACGTGGTCCTAAACCATGCCAGCATATCTGACTGTAGGGGACTGAGCATTCAGGTGGTTTCTGCATTTCCATCTTTAACCATACAGATACTGTTATCTTGGGAGCTCGGTACCACAAAGAGGAGAGACAGTAAGTCAAATAAGATCGTCACAGGTCTTCCCTCTCCCTCATCCCTCTGTAATGATCATCATCCCCAGCAAGTAAGAAGTGGGATGTGAACTGGAATGTGACGCCTCCACCCCCTCCAGACAGCCCAGTCAAATTTTCCAGGCAGATGAGAGCAGGTCTTGTAATCAGGCTCTGGGATTCTACTTTACTGATGCTCTCCTCTCTATTTTTCCTCCCCCTCTCTCTCCCCTCCACCTCCTCTGTCTGTAGTGCCAAAGGCTGTCTGGGTCTATTTGCACAAGCCTTGTCCATATACTTTTCAGTCTGCTCACCAGTCCAGCCACACTATGATCACGATCTGGATAAATTTAGAAAAAGAAAAAAGAAAAAAAGAGATGGTGGCTACCTTTATAGCAGCTAATGTTTTCTTTGATTTCTGATTAAAAAAGCTTGTATAACAGTGCATTTGTCTACCTATAGAATATAGTCAACACCACCGCAGATTCTGTTAGCCTTTTCTTTTTCAAGACCTGTCGTTTTTATTTTCCTGTCATCCAGTCATAGCAGCCACCTGTTGGTTTGCTTTGGCAAGTGCTCTTGAACAGTGAGCTCACAAGCTAGCATGAAGTGAAATCTGAGGAGTTCAGTGTCTTTTTCTCATTTAGACTATTCCACCTACACCTGCCGCTTCTGATCATATCTTATTTTGACCCGGAGAAAGGAAGGTGGAAAAATAGATGATGGATGAAGACAGAATAATCTGACTAGTGTGGCCTTCTGTTCATTTTGCAGTGGACTAAGGATGAAGGCAGCTTGTCCGGGTTGCCTTGAATCAAACCTGAGTCAGTCATGCTGCTGCATATACAGTGCTTAACAAATTTATTAGACTACCACCCAGTGTAAGGTTTATGCCACAGCTGCCCTAAATTAACAGTATTGGTAATTACCAAAATCATTTTTTATGTTTCTGTAATGGTTAATCTACCAGTATGTGCAAGCTCTTTAATCAAAATGATATTTTTAATGCTAAAATATAATTATTGCTGTTATCTATTTACTGCTTTACAAAAAAGCAGAAAAAAATAGCAGAGCACATTATTATTATTTTTTTGATTAAGATGCCAGATTACAGTTATTTATTTGCATTCCTGAACAGAAAAAAATAGTTTTAGTGATTGAATGTTATGTTATATATGAGATGGTGCTTTTGCTTACCTCATTCTGAAAACAAGTATTCATTGTTTGAAAAATTTCACTGGTTAATATGCCATTGTTACTGTTTGAAAATACAAGTGTGAAAGGCTTGGCGACATGTGACTATGGGGCTGGGCTTACCAAACTGTCAGTTAGATATGCAATTTGAGTCAGTGATGCTAAAGCTGTTTGTGAGAGAATGGTTGATACCTAATAGAGACAATGTAAGTCATTATTTTGTTCATTAATTTACCATGCCATTATCAGTAATTAGCATGTTGAGAGCGCCATTAATGAGTGCTGGAGAATCTTCTGTTATGGTGTCTCTGTATCTTGTGATTCTGTTGGCCCAGTTATGGCTCACAGAGCCATTCCAGGCAGCCTGCAAAATGAACAACACAGTGGAAGCATCAAAAATAGAACTATTATCCCTCAACAACACATGAAAAACAAAACACAGAAAACATATCCAAGGCCCATCTGGAAATTAACTTTCCCCTTGAAGGTTTTGACCTTGGGTTCAGGTGCAGGGGCATCTTCCCCTTCCCCTAGATTAGCACTTGCCATCAGACTCTGCTCTTCTGGGGCCTCTACTGGCAGCTGACCAGACTCTTGGCTGCCTGGGGGCATCAATGTCTCCAACTCATAGGTGTTGCTACACTCTGGCATGTTGGAGGGAACGGGGCAGCCTCCTCTCTTATACTGAGGTGTCACAGCTGTGGAGTCCAGACCCCCAGATATCTCACTATGTGGAGCAGTGATGAGAGGGGTAGAAGACGGGATATTAGACTAAACATTAGGACACAGACACATGCTGTTTTAGCTGGCCTTTTGTTCACAAGCAGTGGTTTTAAGAACTACAAGTAAAACAAGACATGCATAGGCACTGTATGACTGCTGATACTCTAGAGTAATCATACCTGGATTTGCTGTTACGAAAGCTGAAACACATGCAGAGTAGGATGCATATCAGTCCTAGGCACACACCGACTATGATGCCTGTCACTGCGTGGATGTCCAGTTCTGTTAAAAATTTAGATAACATGGAAAAAAAAAAAAATCTAAACAAGAGCTAGGACAGAGTTTCCACATGGGCTTGTTGCCATCCCAGACATACTGAATACGCCATACTGATTTTGATATTTGATCTGTTACTTGATATTTATGACTTGTATAAAAAAGCCCAAATTAAAAATACTAATAATTATAAAATGTAGCTAGTCTTGGCACAGGTCTGTTGTAAAAAGACCACTAGACTGCACTGATTTCTTCATGTAAGTCAAGGAGATTCATAACATTTAAGAGCAGACCTTCATTAAGATTAATTTATGCTGGGTATCTTTGGCACTCTGGATTAGAAGAGGAGAGGAAACAGATGGCAGGAGCTCTCTTACCCACCCACTAGCTACCTCAGTCCCACTCGTACTGCTGTCTGGGAATACTGTTACAGCCCATGTGATCGAAATAAACCTGTTACTCTGCCTTTTTTTTCACTAAGAGATTTGCATGGGGGCACAGCATTTTGCTGCTTCTTACAATGGGAAAAATATTGGTTTGTAGATAGCATGTCCTCAGTATTCCTTCTAAAGTGCTTTAATGCTTAATAGTTCTCAGGGAGTTAATGACCCTGTGTTTAAAGACAAACAAGGCATTTAGTAATTACAGAAACTAAAATGCTGACTGATGGAATTAAAAAGTATGCAGTGAGACTGCAAGCCTAAACACAAAGTGACGTGTGAGTAAAGAAAGTACTTTTCACAGCAAATTCTGTTATGTACACGAAGCAGTAATTCAAAATTGCCCCTGGGGTCAGTGATGAGGCCACCCTTTGATATATACTGTAATATTATCTTTAACATGCAGGATAGGAGAACAGAAATAAGCTTCTGGAGAGCTACGCTTTTTCTGCTAGCTGAGACAAATTACTTACTTTAATTAGAAGGACTTTGTGCATGTAAGTGTGTGTGACTATGGCTTAGAGTGTATGTGTGCTTGTAATACAAGGAGAAAGTCTTGTATAATAAAAGATTAGAAAACAAGGCAGGACACAGGTATGCGAGAATGAAAAACACCCACAGAAATGCCTCTGTAAAGTGGTAAGCATCGTCATTTTCTAATTAAGCATTTTAAATCCTTGCTTACTTCTAACACTGACACTTCAATTACTTAATATTAAAATAAAAAATCATATTTCCATTAGAAATTTCTCAAGTGTTATGCTTTCCCACAGAGTTATGTCAAACCACATGACAACCAACTATGAAAAATAGTAAAAGCTACAAAAATCTGTCACAACTTTACCAAATTGTTTTGTTTTGTTACCAAATCTTTCACAGTAACAGTGCAATGAAAATAATGCATATTACTGTTTTCAGTGTTCAGTGTAAAACTACAGTTCTGTCCTTATTATTGCCCTAACCTATACAAGCGCTGCATGACACATACCATATTCTTGAAGGGGAGTGTGAACCTCTTTTATAGGTGAGTAAGGCCCTGGCCCCACCTCAGTAGATGCCCCCACCTTAAAAAAGTACTGAGTGCCACTGGACAATCCCTGGACCTCTACACTGGTAATGCCCCCTGCGAGAGAGAGAAATATCTTAAAGGAGGCACAATAATACATATTACTTAGACAAATGTAAATATAAAAATCAAATATCAGTCATTTAAAGTTGTGTCATGCTAAGAAACACCCACCATCCTGGGAGAGGTTTTTCCATAAATACTCAGGCTCGCTCAGGTTGCCACTGTACAAAATCCTGTAGCTGGTGATGATACCATTAGGCTCCAGTGGAGGGCGCCAGCTCACCAGCACAGAGGAAGAGTCCAGCATAGTCAGCTGCAGCTCCTCAGGAGGTGTGGAGGGCCCTGAAGGGGAAAGGAGGGTTGGGTCAGTAATTAGAGCCCAGAAATGAGGCCTCACAGCTGGAGAATGTATATTGTCTTTGCGGGGGATTTGACATTTGTGTGACAACCATCTGTGTCCTCATGTCCCCACCACCTGGGTACAGGAGAGAGAAGACGTACAGGGCAAAAGGGGAATGGACTAGGGCCCAGGTGATGACACATGGTAGTGGAGAGCATGATGGGGTTACTGGTGGCAATAATGTTATTAAAAGTGGCCCACTCAACACCTACCACTCTTATCTGGGAGACAAGTTGCTGGCTAAAGTGAGAGCTACTACTCCACTTGGGTGGATTAACTGCTCATTCCCCTGTTCATAAACCACTGGCCAGCCAACACACTGATTTTCACAGGAATGAGCACACATTCACTTGCATACACAAACACACTGAAGCACACCTTCATACCCATTTGCTGCAGGATCCAAGGATTAACTGAACACATTTACCTTGCCAGCTGGAGAAAAACATTGCCATAATTTAATAAAACTGACATAAGTACAGTTCATCCATCAAAAACTTAAACTTATGAAAATAATTTATAATGGGTGCATTGTAACAGACATGTGAAACAGAAACTACACAGTTTTTCAGTTGTACGGTTTTATGTATCAGGACATAATGCACTGATGCACTGAGTGCTTCTTCTTCACTCACCTCTTTTCACTCTCCATGTGTTTATACACTACTATTGCATTTAATCATTAGTTATTATTAAACTCTGTCTCTCTCCCATAGTGTGTCTTTTGTCCCGTCTCCCTCTGCTCTCTTCTGTTTCCCCTCACCCCCAACCGGTCGCGGCAGATGGCTGCCCCTCCCTGAGCCTGATTCATGCCGGTTTCTTCCCGTTAAAAGGGAGTTTTTCCTTCCCACTGTCATCAAGTGCTTGCTCATGGGGGGGGGTGTCATCTGACTGTTGGGGTTTTTCTCTCTAATATTGTAGGGTCTTTACCCCACAATTTAAGCACCTTGAGGCAACTGTTGTTGTGATTTGGTGCTATATAAATAAAAATTGAATTGAATTGAATAATAAAAAAAAACATCTGGTCCTGAGGAGGTTCTAAATTATTTAAATACAACCTCAGATTTACAACATGTGACATATCACACTGTGTCAATATTTATTTAATAGGAAATAAGCTAAAATGCAGAAACAGTGTTTGAAAAAGTAAGTACACCCTACTGCTTCCATAGGAATTAAGAGGGTAAGTAGCGGGCAGGTGCTGATAATCAATTGCACTTTATTAATTGAATTTTGGTAGTTTGCTGGTCTGGAGCATCTGGGTGTGTATTAATAATAAGCCAAGGAGTAAAGACACCAGCAGGTATCTTTAAGAAGCCATTGTTGCTGCCCATCAATCTGGAAAGGGCTATAAGGTTATTTCCAAACAATTTAAGTCCATCATTCTATAGTGAGAAAGATAATTCACAAGTGGAAAACATTTAAGACAGCTGCCAATCTTTGGGAGTGGACGTCCCACCAAATTCACCCCAAGGTAAGACTGTGCAG
>VUQI01061272.1:31280-48105 GCA_015106735.1 Paratilapia polleni
AAAGGGTGGGCCGACATCATATTAAACCCTATGGATTAAGAATGGGATGTCACTCAAGTTCATATGTGTGTGAAGGCAGACAAGCGAATACTTTTGGCAGTATAGTGTATAATTTGCTTGGACCCAGATGAACTTTAATCCCGGTGCTGATGCCAGTGGTTTATATGACTAATCAGGTGATGTCAGGGGGGTTATAGTACAGAAATAGTATTTGTCATTTGTGCTAAAGTTGACCTCTAGCATCAGAGTCAACAGTTGGTTTCAAACCATTAAGTGTCATGTTGTACTGCAGCACTTTGTATTTTAACTGTGCCAACACTAAGCCTGAATTTCTTTTTCTGATACTCTGACCAAATCTTATGTCTAAGTTGCCTTGCATGTGAGGTTCTCTGTGCAAGGACACAAGGAAGCATTTCATCTCTTTCACTTTTTACATAACTTTGCACTGAAGTGATTTGAATAATTTTGCATATACAGTGCTTAACAAATTTATTAGACTACCACCCAGTGTAAGGTTTATGCCACAGCTGCCCTAAATTAACAGTATTGGTAATTACCAAAATCATTTTTTATGTTTCTGTAATGGTTAATCTACCAGTATGAGCAAGCTCTTTAATCAAAACGATATTTTTAATGCTAAAATATAATTATTGTTGTTATCCATGAATTTTCAAATTTACTGTTTTACAAAAAAAGCAGAAAAAAAAAGTAAAGCACATGATTATTTTTTTGATTAAGATGCCAAATTACAGGTATTTACTTGCATTCCAAAACAGAAAAGTTTTAGTGGTTGAATGTTATGCTCAATTAATTTCTGACTTCTCAGAGAAGTCCAGTGTGCTGACTCAAATTTGGGTATAAAAACATGAGTTCGGTTTGAAATTCCTCACTCCTGTTCAAAATGTTAAAACATCGAGAGCTCACTGAAAAAGGAAAGAGTCCGCGTGAAAGCACTTTGTGATGCTCGATGGTTTTTCTCGATTTTATTAGAGGTGGTCTAACAAATTTGTTAAGCACTGTAAATGTGTGGATGGACACGGAGAAGGAAATAAAAGTAGAAAAGGGCATAAATATGCTGCAAAAGGCAACATAACCATTCACCTAAAGTTCATGCAACATAAGCAACCACAGTGTGAAGACTAAAACATAGGTTCCTCCAACATTACCTTTCCTTAGAGTTAATTTTGCAGCAAATTCACCACCAGCTTGAGGCTGTTTTGTTTTCTAGCTGACAAAAGTGATGATTGGCCTGGATGCTGTTCTGTTCTGGCCTACATACAGAAGCTACACAAAATGCTGCAAGGACTCATTATACCTGAAAACACCCTCGGCTATAGACAGACACACACATACACACAAAGAGCAATGTGACACTCTGAGTCCAAGCTGTCTCTCTGAGCTGTTTTGACAGCAGCTTTCCAGCCTGTTCCTGGAAGCCCCGCCCTAGTTCTGTCCTCCTCTATTACTATATTATTATTGTAGAGGCATGATCACACACACATGCACGCACGCACACACACACACACACATGACAACTGTTTACAAGTATGTGACGAATGTTTGAGACAAGGCTTGAACTGGCTGGAGAAGGAGTGTGACAGAGAGTACAGACAACACATGAATGACAAACTAAGACAGTCCACACAGTTCTCTTGATTTAAAGGGGTAGTTCTGGTTTACTGCACCTCTGTCTCTGGTAAGCATGTACTATGTATGTCCGAATATGGAAATTCCCCATTCACTTTATCTGTAGACAATGTTACGTGAATCACAGTTGAAACAAAGTAATGTAAAGTGAGAAATATGTTAATATAGTGAACAGAAATCCTAGCTGTAATGCAGCAGGACTGTCCTTTAAACACAAGCCTCTCTGCAAGCTCTGGGCCTAAGTTCTTACAAACTCTGGACCAGGTAACCAGTAATCACAGCAGGAACACAAGAACACACTCACACACACACACACACACACACACAACAGTTAACTAGAACTAAGAAATCCAAGCCCCCAACTAAGTACAATATTAGCCATTCTTCTTGCTATGTTTGTGTTTTTGTGTGTGCGTGTAAGCACGCATGTACACTGTGTTTATGCAGTAAGGCCTGGTCTTTGTTGCTCTGGGGACTGATACTGCAGTACAGACTACAGAGCAGGGTATAAAAGAGGAGGGGGAGCAGAAGGGGGTGGTAGTGGTTTTGAGTTGTACCACTGTGAGCTCATACCATTGTCCTCAAAAGAATGAAAGAAGTAGAAAGAAAAAGAGAAAAAAAAACACAAAGTAGTGTAAAGGGTGAGTAAGAGGGCGGACACTGCGTCAGTATGAATAATATGTCCATTCATCCCGTACACGCAGGAAGAGAGGACAGGGAGACAGGAAGTCAGTCGGACCAGTTCATTACCAGTAGGGAGCAACATGAGAGGGGAGGGTCATACTAAAACAACTACAGGAAGCATATGTGTGTGTATGTGCGTAAGAGGGAGTGTAGTAGGATCAGGGGTTCGACTGAGGTGTGTGTGTGAGCCAGTGGGTTTGTGTGTGTTTCTCCAAATAAAAGGGCCTGAAGAAAAACAGGCAGCTGTGGAGTTTACCAGTATAACCCTCCGAATCTGAACCAGGCAAGCAAAGAGAGGACAGAGGCTGAGGGAGAGAAAATGGGCCAGGGGCTTGCAGGTTGAATGGGGGCAAAAGTGTGTGTGTGTGTGTGTGTGTGTGTGTGTGTGTGTGTGTGAGTGTGTGTGTGAGAGAGAGTGTGTGAGAGAGAGGCGTGATGTTTAGGTCGTTGAATGTGTAAGTAGACTAAAGCCTCTAGTTGCAGGTAGTATTTCTTAATAAGATTCTTCAGCAGGGTGGAATCTATTAGTTCCAGACATGTCAACCTAATACTGCCTCAATGTATACACACACACACACACACACACACACACACACACACACACACACACACACACGCACGCTTGTGAAGAGGGGAGTAGAGGAAAGGGTAGAATTACAGTACAGTAAGTGTTGGAGGGAAAGCTATTGCAGGAATGGAAAGATTCCAGCCAATGTCTTTTTCTTGGGTCTGGACATTTCCTCTAAAAACAAACACACACACTTTCTCTCTCAGTCTCCCTCTCTCTTTCACACACACACACACACACACACACTAAAGGTTATATAGGTATTTCCTCTCTCACCCAGACCCTAAAACTTTTAGGAAAAGTAGTGCCGTCTTAAGAAGGCAAGTTAACAAGCTTAGCAACGTGTAGACATGGAAAACCATCCTGAAGCCAAACCACTGCAAATATAATGTGCAGCAGAGGAGAGGAGGGAGACAGACACACAGTGAGACAGGAGAGAAACAGAGAGAGAAATTAATGCTACACTGAGCTAAGGTTGGGCATACAATCAGTAAAGGGCATGAGAAGTTTATTGGTGTCATTCTGGTACTTTATTAGTTTCCCTTTTCAACTAACTTCATAATGGAGAACAGAATAGTGAAGGATACTTTCAGGAAGGCAAGGATGCAGCTGTCCTTGCTTCTGGACAGCTGCGGATGAGTAGTTGTTCTTATTATACTTTTTCCAAGTATGTTTGAAGTCCGTCTGGAGTATATATGCATAGTTTGTGCCTTATTAGTGGAGTGTCTGCAACAAACTGGAAGGTCATCTGCACAGAGCCTTGTGCTGACTCTCTGATGACCAAATTTTCGTCACTCTGACCCAAGCGGTAACTGAAACACTGCGGTCAGAGAGGCCAATTACTTATTTCACAATTGCAAAGAAAGGATTCTGGATCTGGATCTGCACCAACATTTAATGCGTTCCTTCATCCGTACTTCTCCACCACTGAAAACCTACCCCACGTCAGCGCTCACCATAGCAGAGTAGAATAAGGAGCATATTTCCCTAAAGAAACAGTTCAACATTTTGGAAAATGCCCTTAGATTTAGTTTAAAGCCTTGACCCTGGAAGCATGAAAACAGCCTCTAAGGCATGGCTAAACAGTAACAGGATTCTTATATAAGCACTCCTAAAACTCACTCATCAATAGGCAATCTTATATTTCATTGTATGATCTATACAAAACCCAAAGGGAGAAAATGAACATTTGTGATTTTATTTGGGATTGCATGTTTGCTGATGCAGTGACTGCTTCTAGGTTTCCGGACGATAGATGTGAGAACGGCATTAACCTTTTCATTCAGCTCAAAGCAAAAAAAAAAAACAAAAAAAAAACATGCTTCTCAAAATGACCCAGATATGCTACATCAGAAGATTAGACGTCAAATGAGAGTTGCTTAATATCAAAGTGACAGAATGCTAATACATTTCTCAAACTACTACTCATACCATACCGCCAAGTATAGTGTGGTGGCAATCACCATTATTTGTCCATGTTCCCCCCTTAATGCCAGATGTGAGTGAGCAGGGAGAGGAGGAGGCAGCTTGACAGAAACGTGAAAAGGGACGTGACAAGGAGGGAGAGGGGGTGTTATTGCAGGGGGTTATTACTCAGCAGGGGTAAATTCCTCTGCTCTGCTCCACACCTCTGTGGTCAGATCAAGAAGTCATTAACCCTTTACTTGACAGGAGGATGCTTTACATTCAACTGTAGGAAAGAGAGAGGAACTTTCTATGATAAAGTATGTTTTGTGTTGATGCATCTGTGGTCCAGTGTCTGAGCCATGTGGGCTCCCATCAGGGTTCCTTGCACTCTGTGAGCTGAGAGCAGAGGTCAAGGGTCAGGGGTCGCAAAGTTACTGGAGGGGGGTCAGTCTCCCATGTCAACCAACTGGTTCAAAACACGTACAACAATACAACTATCAGTTGCAGCTCTGAAGAATGCTCAGCTACATTCTAGTAGCTGAGCATTATCTCTTTTAGTACAAATGCTTTCCAGGAGTATATTCTACTTCTTTATCAAAAAGCATTTACCCCTCCTGACACCCATGGCTCTTTCCAGCCATCGTGAACTCCGCATACAAGCATTCATATGGTGGCAGACAGAACATAGGGTTAAAGACTGGGGGTTGGGGTTTCTATGCATAATGAAAAAGACTGCTTATCAAAAGTTAACCAGCTCCTTCGCCCCTTTCCAGCCACTGCCTGCTCTACTAACCCAGTCTAGAAAGGCACTGGGGGAGGGGTATGTCTCACAGATGCGGGCACTGAAGGGAAGTATTTCTGGAAAAGGAATGAACAATGATTATCTTTCAACTATGTTTCATCATTCATTTAGTTTAAAATGTTATTGAACTGCAGAAAATGCACATACCTACAATGCGTTTTCTGTTTTGCCGGCTATAACAGTCAATCACATTGCAGATGGAGGAACCAAGAAATATGATGCACTTTTACTTCATCAGTAACTTAATCAGCAATTACATGTCCAGAGTGTGGGATCAACTTTTCAGATCAACTAAGATTAACCGATGGGTAGCCGTTTCAGCACTAAATGAGATCACACATTATCCTACAATTTAGCAACTCACAAGATTTGAGACCAGTCATCCTGAATTCTTGGCCTCCGGGCTAATTTCAATGTGCTTTATGTGTATATGTGTGTTTGTGTGTTTGTGTATGTAGTTCATGCTCAAGGGTACCATCCACCTGGTGTCACCTCTATTTCCTGTCTCTGTTGGACACAGCCATCTGGGCCTCAGTCTGTTCCAACAGGCCTCATCTCTGTCTCTGTCTTTCTCACTCTGTTTCCATCTCATGTGCTCTCTAGCTCTCTCACACACACACACACACACACACACACACACACACACACACACACACACACACAGGGTTCTCTGTAGGGATGCAAACTATTACAATATAGAGCTCTATGCCATCTGTCTGAGGAGGTATGGACAGGTATCAGACAAAAAACCCACACACGCATATCATATCATCCTGAGCCAAAAGCAATATTAAGCTCTCGCACTGCGTGGGTGTGTGTGTGTGTGTGTGCGTGCGCACCCTTTCCAGTGTTTCAAAATGGTCAGTGCATAACGCCCCCCCATAATCAGCTTAGCAGCCAGTCAGGAGATTTGACTAATCCACAACACAAGCATGGGAAGAAGCCCACTGAGTGTGTGTCTGTCTGTGCAAGTGGTCTTGTCTGACAGTGTGTGGAATAACTTAAATCAACCTCAACATTACCAGGCAACAAGCATTAAAGAATCATCCAAGACTAGTTTCAAACAGCGAAGGATGGGGGAGAGGATGTCTTTCACATGCTGAAGCTTCATTGGGTGGGTAAAGGTTCATCCCAATCTTTATTAGCATGTTAACACTCATCATAATCCCAGCAATTGAGTGACAGTGTGTAATCATTTCTTACTTCTAGATTAAACAGTCATCAATCACGCAGTCATCTTCATCTTTATTTCACTCCTCAGTAAGAATTAGTCCAGTCATCACTAATGATTCACGGGGACCTTGAGGGCTGTGTAGGCATGTGCACGTAAAGGCCCCCCTGAGAGAAGTATCAGTGCATTGAAGCCTAACACGGTGTGTAATGGAAACCTTTCTCTCATCTAATAGTGGGCTATGACAGCATTTGCCACACAGGAAATACACACATATTCTCAGCAGGGAAAAGATGCATGGTACTAAACACGTGTACGTGACTGGTGTGTATGTCCTTACACAGCAAACACTTATCGCGACATTTCACGAGAAAACAGTGGCATGTTCAAAATGGCTGAGATGGAAATAGGAGTGAGAGCTGAGAGCAGAGGCTGGGCAGCAACATATGAGTTAAAGGCTGTATCTGCTGGTGGCTGCTGATCTTTATCCAAGTGCCAGTGGAAGGCATTAAGGCCAGGAGAAAAGAGCAAAGACAACCATCAAACAAAGGATGAGACCCAGAACAGCAGTTGATAACATGAATGCTATCAGTGCATCCACCTTGAGGTCAAATCACCACTGCCTTCAGCTGCAGCTCTCTCAGAAAGAGGAGGGGTGCATACACAGGATAAAGGAATGCAGGGGAAGGAGCCCCATGTTCAAGCAAATGAAGCCCAAATTAGAAAGACGGTTCACCTGAAAAATCAAATAGACTTGTTTTTTTTTTTTGTTTTTGTTTTACTTCTTTAACCACTTATTCAACTTAGAATAGCAGAGTGCTGTTTATACATCTAGACTGTTTTGGTTTGTGTTGTTCAGTCTCGGAGGCAACAGCTCTTGAGATGTCTTGTGGCGCTCAAGCGAGGAAAAATGCATTTGAAAACCTCTGCAGCAATGTATTTTTCCTGGAAGAATCTTTATTCTTCACTGAAGACCAATCATCATAGCTCTAAAGATTAGGGAAATAATCAATTAGATTATCAACAGAAAAACAATACATTTTGATAGTTTGTGTTATTTGTGGAGAAAGTAAATGCAATTTTTTTCAGCTTCTAAAATGTGCTTTTTTGTTTTTAGTATATTTTGATAAACTGATGCAAAACGATGCTCTAAGAGAATGCGGTGATGTTTCCCCCCTATTTTCTGCAAATTTAACTGATTAATTAAAATTGGGGGGGGGTATAACTGGTTGTAGTGATAAATGGTATAACTAAAAAGATTTAGAACACACACTTATCCTTAACACATGTGTTATGAGCATGTACAGTTTTTAATAAAGATATAAAAGCTAAGGTTAAATTGGATGCGAAAAGCGTAGGTCATAATTAGACACCTGCCTATGCAGCAAATGCAGTCACCCGCTTCTCTGCGTCTGCTTCACCAGTCTCTCCAACCCACGGGTCCAAAGGTATTACTCACTTCATTGTCAGCTACTGTGTGCAAGCATGCATGTATGTATTGTTTACACATTATGGAAATGAGACGTGTCTAAATGCTGCAGAGGGATTGGGCATAGAGAGAAACTGGGCCATGCTCCAAGAGGAGGCTACCAGCAAAGACAACAACTCCACACATCAGCACAGCAAACCACCACAACAGAGTTTTGGTGTAACAGCACAAAAACCTTCACAGGGGACTTCTTCTTCTTCCTCTTTTTCTTTTTCTCTGCAGAACTGTTCTGTGCAACTGGCTTTCCACTGAGTTTCGTGATAACAAAGTAACTCTACTCCCTTGGGGCAGACCAACAAGAGCCAAAAATAAAGACAAGCTTTTCTTACTATCACTTCTTTCTAACGGTGCCTTTAAGATTATCCAATCATCAGTGATTACATTACAAAAGAGACTTTTCACAGACAGCCAATAAATACGCTTGTTTACAGCAGATAAATAAATTGTTTGTGGACAATTTAATGCTGTAGATCACTGCTCCAAAGCCGAGGCCTTCATCTCAATAGCAAGAGAGGTGGCATCACAGTGTCCTGAAGACAAAATCAGCAATTTTTTTGTTTATTTGAGAAGGTGTCAGAAAAAGAGAAGGAACAGTCACTAACAAACATACATACACTGACCTATGAGACACAGATCATGGGTCATCAGATTCTGGCCCGTGTTTTAAAAACAGATACTTTTGTAAAGGGGGAATAAAGAAAGGCCTAGGTCACTGTTCGGTTGTCCACACTCTCTCTCTCTCTCTATTCAAATTCTTCATTAGAGCTTAGCCCTTTAATGAATATTTTGGGCTACTTGACCTAGTAAGAAAAGCAGCAAATGAGATTATAGAAAATGCATAGGTCAGGTTATTCATTTCAGGAGGCTTAATACAGGACTGAAACAGATCACATTAATTATTGTCTCCAAGCTAGTTGGCCAAACTCAGTGCATTACATACAGTACTGTGCAAAAGCCCTCATTTCTTTATATTTTGCTTCCAAGCAGCCAGACTATCTTGTAATTTTTAAAGTAGTCTTGAGCAGTAATTCTCCAGGCTTTCTGAAGGTCTTCCAAAGTTTTTCTTTGGACATTGGCTGCTTTTTGTTTGTTTGTTAAGCCGCTTAACACTGACCTATGAATCATTCAAGCATGAAAAAGGCACCTAACTCAAGGGATGAACCAGTGTTAGCAAAGAGCCAAATTTAAATTAGGCACTTTGTTATTAGCAGCCAGTTACAAAAACACATTTGTTTCCATTTCTTTAGTTGAATCTACAAAGAAATGCCAATGATAACACAGTCTGAAAGACATAAAATAGTATTTTTGCACCAAAAAGGTGATTCTCATAATAGCTATTAGCTGAAATACTTGGCATATCTTGCCATGGTGTGCAGTGTGTCCTAAAACTGAGAAAACTGGACAAGTGGCAGGCCTAAAACACCATCTACAGCAGATGAACAGTATGTGAAAGTCATGCCCTTAAGAAATATAAAAGCAGAACAGTGCCGTCAGATTTTGATCCACCATGTAATAACATCTGGAAAGTTTGAGTGGTTTCATTTTTCAGCATGACAATGACCCCGAACACACTGCCAATGCAGTAAAAGCATATCTGGATAGAAAAACACACTATCATATATAGTATATACTATATATAGTCATGGATTGGCCTCCCCAGAGCGTGCACCTCAACATTACTGAAGCAGTGTGGGATCATCTTGAGAAAGAACAGAATAAAAGGCAGCCAACATCCAAAGAAGCCTGGAGAGCTATTCCTGAAGTCTACTTAAATAAATTACAGTAAAGCTTGCCTAAGTGAGTTCAGGCTGTGTTGAAGGATAAAGGTGGTCATACCAAATATTGTCTTTCAAGCTTGTTAGAATTGTACAAACTCCGTTTTTGCCTTATATACTGTATTTCCATTTAAGTTTGAAAGTTTCAATAAATCGCTGCACCTATTTCCCTAGCAAAATATAAAGAAATGAGGGGTGGCTCAAGAGTTTTGCACAGCACTGCACATTATTATTTTTCTTAAACATTTTTGCATAAAAATTGTACCTTAGTAAATGATGTGAGAATACAGGAATTGTTTCAAAATTTATATTTTGGGTATCTGAAGTACAGTGATGCTAATACAATATGCTGATGCAACAGCAGAATGAGTTAAGCAGGATTTAGTATTACAATTACAGTATTTTCTAATTCCACTAACAGGTTGAGTTGTATACGTCACTGGAAGAAAAAAAAAAAAGCTCAAGGTAAGAACTTACTGACCCGGCCAGCAATATAAAAATGGTTCATTTTTCACACCTCAGAGTCTGGTACTCTGTGACAGTCTGGAGCTGGCCAAATGTCAGCAAAAGCACAGGACTGGTTTTCATTTTAACTTCTTCATAATGTAGTTAGAGCTGCTTTAACATCGCCATTTCATACACAAATGCATGTAACCAACGCAGGTTGTTGCACACCTACCAGGACATTCTTCCATAAGGCAGGTGTGTGATCGGGTGTATACTAAAAGGGTTGGGATAAATCTGAAAAAAAAAATTAACCTCCCTGCATCAGAGCAAATTAGGATCAGGTTAAGCTCAGTGACTTAAGCACCTCTCTGTTGTTGTGTGATAAAAATAAGAAAGTGCAACTTCAGACAATGTCCAGGCCTGATTCTCCCGATACTGTCTCACCCTCAGGGGTAAAGACATCTTAAAGTAACTCTGTCCTCGTATAGGCTACTGTTACAGGCTGCATGTTTTCACTGTACACTCAAGCAAGCCTTAAGCAAATCTTCTCTGTACCTTTGAAGTAAAACCTCAAACAACACTGCTCAGAAATAACTCACCTCCCAGAATTCTCTGAGATAAAGTCTGACAGACATGATACTTGGAGGATGTGTTTATAAACCACTGCAGGGTAAGCAACACTCACCTGAGGTCAGCCTGAGGACGTGCTAATACACAATGAGCACAACCATTGTGCTCCTCAAACACACAAAAACACTCTGTTGTTGTTACTTTCTCACACATACTTATCTACTTAGCAAGCATGACATTGCACCCACATGATTGTCCCTACAGCTCAAATATCACCATCTAATTCACAGTCCGATGGTCACCACAGTCAGCTAAGGAAACACTATGAGCTATGCCATCCATCCATCCATCCATCCATCCAATAAATTTAAAAAAAATACACATACACTCTGGACAATGTCAATCAAAAATCAGGTCTGGACATTGTCTCAAGTTACCCTTTTGCAGATGTGCCTCAAAAAAGGTAGCCCACTTCAGACGAGTCTTCAGATTTTGGAAATACTCCTTTTGGTTTAGTTGTGCTACTAGTCTGCTAGTCTTAACCGATCCATCTGGACAGGATTTTATAGATAGATTTTATAAAATACATAGAAGTACACATACTATTATGGACCATTCTTCATTCTGACTTACAGGTCCAACAAGACAGAGGAGAAAATAATATCTACCTTGATACACATCTAGAGCCTGTAAACTACTGCCTAAAAGGAGCAGAACCTGCTGAGCAGTGTTTTTGCCTTCTGACGAGCCTTCAGACTCATGAATGTATTATTAAAATTGGACATCCTGGCTCCCCCCCCCAGTACCTGCAATAACACATTCACACCCACACAATATCTAGTAATTTTTCACAGAATGTTGCTGTTAGTTTGAACACAGCCTTAATGATTAAGATTCATGTCTCAGGAGGCCTGTGTCGAATCCTCAATAAAAGCAAACAAACATTCACTGGAATGTGCACGAGCAAGACGCTGAACAGAGGACTGCCTCTCAGTAGCTGACCCTGAGTTGTGACCTCCCCGAGGAGGAGAGACAGTGACGAGATAAACTCCTGGAAGTGTCAGATCTTTTGATTAAACAGTCTAGTGTTTTAGACTCTGTGGCTAAGTGCTGCTGGTCAACTTTCTCATGCTTTCTGCCCTCTGACACACTGGAAGTCTGCTATCTAGACAGGTTCAAACACATGACAGAAAACAAAGCTATCTGTACTCAGGAATGGACAGCCCTGATACCAAGAGAATACACCTCTCCAAAGAGCGAAGAGTGGAACACGAGGCTGATGACTCTACACAGCGTGTGTGTCCTATTTTGTGTGTGATGTCATGTGTGTTTGTCAGAGAGAGGACATGGTGGAATCACTGCAACACAATAGAGTACCGCAGTGTGGGTGGCCACACCCTTTCCTCTCAGCACCCCTTAACAGACTTCTCTCTGGCCTCTAAAAACTGCCTTAACAAGATTTAAAAAGAAAGGGACAGAGGTGGGAAAAGAAGGGAGGGAACGGACACACCAGGAATAAAGTCATATTATATATATATATATATATATATATGACTTTATATAATGTCCAGAACGGAGCAGAATTGGGGAATGGGGGTAAAAGAAAAAATGGGTGTATAGTAACAGTCTAGAAAGCCACAGATAAATACTGAGGAATCTACAGGGAAGGTAAAAGGAAAAATGTAGTGCTGTGTATAGCATTGTGTCCTGCAATGTGTGGCTGAATTATTGATGCTGACTTTGAGTTGAAGGGTGAGAAGAGGGAGCACTTTCTCTTAGTGTAATCTCCCAGTGCATCACAAACATTCATGCTCACATATGTAGAGCTGTCAGGAAAATATACAATGACAGTGACTCTTGACCAGCAGGCTGGAGAGATGGGAGCGGGTCTCCAGAGACTCTCCGTGGCTGGCAGGAAAGCAAAAGGGTCAAGGGTCGCAGCAGAACACAGGGAGGAATGTGGCCAACACCTGTTCTAAACTTGCCTCAGTAGACATATTATCAGGAGTAAGACACAAGGTACACAAGGCAAATAAGATGCTCATTAGAACCGTTTATTATTTGACAATTCTCATTAGTTTGAAACACTACAAAGAGCAGTCTTCTTGCTTTGCTTTATCCCTTCCCCGCTCATGTTTTTCTCTCTCCCTGCCAGGCGCTCTTTCTTATCCGCAGTGGAAGCCTGTTTGATCTAACGCAGTCCTGCTGTTCTGCCTCTCCAGCTCCCAGACACCAGGCGTACACTCCTCCCTCACTCACTACAGAGGAGAGCTCCCTTTCCCTTACTCCTTCACAAAAAAAAAAAAAAAGAGAATCAGAGCCCCCCCCCCCTTGTTAGAAATCAGACACATTCTCCCCCTTGCACAAGAAACAACTAAATAATTCATGAATTCAAAATGGCCTCGATGCTGTAGAAGCTGCACTAAGGCCAGCTGTGCTGTGTGCATATGGACCATGTAGCTATGTAAGCTATGTAAGCGATGTATTTCATTCAGAGGACAGTGGCTGTCATTGTCATCTCCAGCAAAGCAGGACACAATGGAGAGGGATACAGCCAGGGACCTGACTCACACATACTGTAAGCCTTCCTGGCTGTTTTCGGTAACAAAGGCACTGAACAATGGGCAGTAAGTGTCAACGTGCTGTGTGGAGATACAATAGCTGCTTTACTGCAAGAAAAAATTACTACCCGTCTGTTATTCTTTGGTTTTACTGGATTTTCACATGTTGTTGCCTGTCACAGCTGGTTAACTACAGCTTTTGTATACTTAACATACCTCTCAACTTTCAAAGTATGTCATCTACAGCACAAGGAGTAGAGAGTGGGTCAATAAGAAACATAGTCGTGTTGTTGGATACTCAAACCTGGAATACGAACAAGATGCAGGCTGCTCACTGCTTATTAATGCCCACATTTCATTTTAGTTTTAGCACATATAGTATTAATGATTATTACAACAATACTAATATCCTTTCATTTCTCCCACAAGGAAGCCAATTTCACCCACAAAAATCTATTGTAAATATAACAATACTTGTGACTGCAGTTTTCTTGATTAAAACTACATTACACAATGACTGTTGTTGGTTTGGATGCTCAAAATAGCCACTCTAGGTGTGTTTGGTGACACCACAGTTTGCAACAGGCATAACTGTGAATGTAACTCTTGAACGTAAGTTATTAAAACACATTTACCATTACTGTCAATAAGGTGATAACATTTAACCAGCACTGAAACCTTAATGCACATCTCTTTACAAAAAAAAAAAAAAAAATGTTCTAAGATGCCAACAATTTCTCAGCAGGACATTATAAAAATGTATAGAGCTGATGGTATGATAAATGTGCAAAGCAACAGGGACACAATGACTCCTGAAGGTTTACAATCATGCTCAGACTCAGTAAGAAGGAATCCACCATTCCAGGCTGGGAAACTCTCTCCTCTACATTCCTCAAGAGGGAATACCACCAACACATGACAAGAGCCCCACTCACACTGAGCCACTTGCTGGCTGCCTGCCTCCCACTTCAACCTTTTACATACAGAGAATGCCTGTGTATATATGTGTCATGGACAGCAACCTTTACCACGCATCACTGCCCTCAGAAAGAAAGAAATCAGAGGTGTGGGTGAGGCAAGTTAGTGAGAAAAAAAAAGAAGAGGAAAAAGAGTGATGAAGGTCACAAGAACATCCTTGTGTCAAACAGCTATGCTACAAATGTGATGAAGTGATTGATGGGAAGGTTCTCTGTGCTGAAGAACATCATTCTTACCTTCTTGTGTTCTTTGTCAAAATCTCTGTCACCCTAAATTTCAGGGCTTTTCTTTGCTCAGTTTTTTTTGTTTTATTTTGGGGGGTTTTTTTGTTTTGATTTGTTTTTTGTTTCGCTTTCAGGAAAAACCTCTAGGTCTCAATTATCAGTTCCGCAGAGGCCCAAGCAGAAATCGACTTCCCATTTGCGTCTCTTAGACACGTGGCATTTACACAGATGATCTTCGGACCTCGGGAGAATCAGGTCCAGGCACTGTCTGAGGTTGCCCTTTCTCAGATGTAGAACACAAGAGATTCTCCGCATTTTACGCTTTCTCATTTCTTACATTCAGTTTTAGCCAGGAGTGATGGCTAAGCAGAGCATACAGGAGGCAGGACACATGACACCGCTTTGAATTCTCAGGACAATTACCTGCTCTATTCTCACATGGCCTCAATTGGATATCACACACACTTTGGACTAGAGAGCTGTCATTAAAGACTATTAATGTCCAACCCGACCGATTCAAATGTTTGCGTTCCCACATACAGCTTCACCAGGTGGTGTCTAAAGACATTCAGGGCTGTAGCGCATGTGAAAAACCATCTATAATAGTGCACTGTATATTATCTTTATGGAATGATGTATGGAACACCCACCAGCCCCACTCCAACTCTTTTCCTGCATGGGCCACTGAACAACAGGAATGAGTGTGTATGTGCACATGTATGAGGGGTGGGATGTTCCCATTTCCACTCTGTTTGAAGCACATGGGCTGAGTCGGAATGTGAAGGGGGAGGAGGGCAGCAATGGGAGGGTCAGGGGATGGGTGAAGGCGGTAATCTGAGAGGGGTATCCCACGGTGATGGGCCAGCACATGGTCTTTACACTCTACTGTGGGCCTGGTGCACAAAAGAGTGATACTGCCAGAAAAGATTTCACTATCAATCACAGCCCTGAATAGAGGAACAGTGCATGGTAAAGGGGCTCAGTATATCATACTCTAATCACCTGCAATGCTTGTTTGATGACAGTACGATAGTGACACTGTTTCCTCTAAAAATATCTATGTCGTGTCCTTGCCTGCGTACCCAATTTTAATAATAATAACAACAATTCAAAACTTTAACTCAATGTTCTAAGGCACTGTACATGTAGAAAAATATCTAAAGCTGTATCTGAATATTCAACTTTTCATGCATTCATTTGTTAAACAGGTATTCACTTTTCACCCTCAGAATTGGTTTATTTGTAGATCTCTGCTTGGGTGTCTTACTCACTGCAGTGACCATCATGCTTCGTTTCAACTCATTGTTACCAGCTTAGCCACTCAGTCGCTAGATTACTGACTTTTTATACCAGTTTAGCAACTTTTTTTTTTTTGGGCAAAAAAGCAGCTAGTGAAAAAAAATAAATAAATCTATGAACAGTACCGCACAATCATTAGCTTTAACTTATTTGTATGTGTTTGGATTTTTTTTATTGGATACAGGGTTGTACCATCAGACTCTGATATTTTCTTCTGGCTAATAATTTGCAGTTATATCAACATGGCTCACTGCACTATGATGCTGGCTTCTTCAATCCAACCATTTTAAACCACTGTCAGAAAAAAACAGCAGCACTGGCATATGAATAACAACCAGACTAACAAGAGAGAGAATTGAACTGTAATAGGCTTTAGTAAAATCACAAAACAAATCACATATCTACAGATCAAAATCCTGTCACACAAAGCATGTAACACCTCTCTAGGGAGTCAGTAAAAAAATGAATATCTGTGGCTAGATAATGAAATGACTTCAGTTGCACAGGTTAACAGTACAAGTGGCAACTTAGTGTATGTGATTATCTTCAGTATCAACTGTAATCCACATCCTAAAGGCGCACTTAAACGTGAAGAGCACATATAAGCATGCTCTTCTCTTCTGACACACAGACACAAACAGAAACACACCGATCATTGCCCTCTGGCCATGTTCAGTGACAGTCAGCTATGGTTCCTGCAATGAGATACACTATATTGCCAAAGGTATTCACTCACCCATCCAAATCATTGAATTCAGGTGTTCCAATCACTTCCATGGCCACAGGTGTATAAAATCAAGCACCAAGGCATGCTGACCGCTTCTACAAACATTTGTGAAATAATGGGTCGCTCTCAGGAGCTCAGTGAATTCCAGCGTGAAATTTCCTCGCTACTAAAGTTATTTAAGTTATTCCACAGTCAGCTGTTAGTGGTATTATAACATAGTGGAAGCGATTGGGAACGACAGCAACTCAGCCACAAAGTGGTAGGCCACGTAAAATCACAGAGCGGGGTCAGCAGATGCTGAGGCACATAGTGCGTAGAGGTCGCCAACTTTCTGAGAAGTCAATAGCTACAGACCTCCAAACTCCATGTGGGCTTCAGATTAGCTGAAGAACAGTGTGTAGAGAGCTTCATGGAATGGGTTTCCATGGCCGAGCAGCTGCATCCAAGCCTTACATCACCAAGCGCAATGCAAAGCG
>VUQI01061274.1:4142-16310 GCA_015106735.1 Paratilapia polleni
GTGACTGTTCCACAGTGGGTGAGTGACACTGCGTCAGTCTGTAGGAACCTGAGCTCTCTGCTGGCAGGGTGTGTTCTTCTGTTCGGGCCAGGCTGCATCCTCCTGCTTCCTGCTGCTCATTGCTGCTCTCTATCCACTCACTGACACATTTACATTGAGATTTACAAAGTCAGATATTTTATCTGCAAAAGTGTCACATATGCAGTTTGTATGCTTTGGTCTGGTCTATAAGTATATGAATGACATGCCTATATTCAGGGCAACTTTCAAAGTTGCACAATAAATATTCATCTGATGTTGTAGAGTATGTGTGTGTGTGTGTGTGAGTGTGTGTGCTACAGGGTGCTGAAGGACTAACACCTAGCGATATGAAGTGAGCAGGTACCAAGTTAAACTTATCTGAAAAAACTAAATCTGAGAAAACTTGCTAAACATTGTGTCGCAAGTATGGCCATAGAAGACTACTGAGGCACTCTGTCTTCTGGTTAAATGATAGTTTAAGTTTATTCTTTGAGCAAACTGGCAGAAAAAAAACAAAAAACAGACCAATGCATACCGACTAAGTCTTCATAAGGCTCAGACCCTCAGTAGTTTTCTAAGGTTATTCTTGTACCACATGATATTTAGTAGCAAGTTTTCTTGGATTTTGTTCTTTGTACTTCTGCCTGCCCCACCTCAGCACTTCCTTTCTTCTTCTTCTTCTTCTTTTGTTAACTTTTCTTAACTTTGTCCCAAGTGACTGAAACACTACCTATCCTTTGCTCCCATTTTAAGAATATGGGAGGAAAGGATACTCCTGATTGACACGAGTGGGTGGTAAATACATGAGAGGATCACCTACACAACTGGCTGCCTACTAGCAACTGTCTGCTCCAAGGAAATGCCTGATGAGCCAATCGCTTTATCTGTGTATAGAGCAAATCAATGCTATATTTCCATATACAAAATGCTTCTCTAAAGGATTGTTTTTTTATTTTATTTGAGTATGTTATGCATTCTTATAAAGAAGGGCATGTCATGTGGGCTAGCAATGTTCTGCTTGTTAGGTTCATTGGTGAATTAGCAGCAGGTGTGGATGTGAATGTGAACGGTTGTCTTTCTCTCTGTATAAACTGGGATGAACCATGACACTGGTTGTATCAGTAGATAAGAAAATGGATATGGGTTTAAGTTTAGTTAAATAAGGGGATTGTTTGTGAGAAAAATGGGAACATTTGTTACAATAAAGTATTTTAGCCATTAGACCCCGATGAGAAGCAACAGATGAAGGGAGGAGACAGTGACTGGAATGCCTGGAGTCTAGACGCTGGTGGCTGAAGACGCTGGAGATGCCTTGGACAAGCCGTATGAGGAGGAGATGGGAACGAGCAGGGTTGCACGACAGACAGCCTGAAAGGGAGAGTGACACACAGTGAAATCAAAGAACAGTGACTAGGGGATGATTATTGGACAAGAGTAGTGCTAGTGTTGAAATTTGAATTAGATTAATTTGATAGCAGGGGAAGTCAGATGTGATGAAAAAAAAAATAATACAGCAGCAAGAATACCCCATTTAACCACAAGGGATGAGATCTTCCTTACTGATCTTCCTTATTAAACTTCAGTTGCTAGCAGCACATCACATTGTAAAAGTCACATGGACTCTCAGTGAACTTGCATATGTGACGCTGTACCAGGAAATGGTGGCTGCATGTGGTGAATAGTACCTGAGCCTAAAAATGCTGAAAAACATGGAACTGATTTTTCTCCTCTTGCATAATCTTTAGTCTCCCATCAGCCTGTCTCTTCCACTTTATCCACAGTACAACACTATCTTCAGGACAAAAGGGGACTGAAGAAGTGCACTGAGGTGGCTTTTTACCTGGATTCCCTTCCTGGTTTGTTTTGAGAAAAGAGCAGGTGTATGCCCAAGGGCTGAAATGCTAAGTACAGTGTGTAGCTATCTATATAGATGTAACACATGCTAAGTTACTCTATAAATGCCCTCAAGCCTCCAAGTGCTTTTCCTTTGTCAGACAGGCTTTTAGATTGGACAGCTTCTTGTATGCTGAGGAGGAAAAGTACTGAGTTTCACCATTCCTGATTTCTTCAGCCTTTTGTGATCTTTACCATATGGTATCAACAGTGAGCTAGCATTAGTCCTTGACTCATCAGGTCTCTTAATTTAATGACAGTGTCGCCTTTCCGGCATTCCTGCCTTCACAACTACACCTAGTGTCACATCCCAGGTCAGTGAATGAGATTGTAGCTTAGAAAGAAAATTGTATTTAATTTACAAAAAACATAAACAAAGCAATATAATATGTAGTGACTACGTGCAGGAATCGGCACATCAGTAATACAAAGCCCACTTGCATGTGTGGCAGTGTATGTGGGGAACAAAAGAAGAGAAAACACACACTGTAGCCAAGCCCAGAGAAGGATCACTCCTCTTTGAGTGTCAAATACCCCTTTAACACTGACGCAGTGGCATGTCCTACTGAGAAGCAGCCTACATTCTGACAGGTTTGAGAAATGTATAGCATTACTAGCAGAAGCTGGGTTGATTTCAGAAGGAAGAAAATCATGGCAGACCAAATCTTTGAACTGCGTCGGCCGTCAATAGTGAACTTCTTGCAGTAGCCCCTCCTATGGCCACTGACATCACTGCCCAGCAAATTTATGGTGGCATACTGGCGGCAGCTTTTTGGCACCAGTACCAGTCCTTTTTTAATGGAAATGTGTGGAACTGGTTCTAACTTTGGCAGCGCCATTGACACTGGCATCACATTGGAGAGACTGACTGGAGGATCAAAGTTTTAAAGGGCATAGCACACAGGGTCCTAGGTGTTGCTCATTCCACTGATCACCTTTCAGTTAGCATCTACAGGCCAAAAGAAACAGTGACACCTAGTGCCTAGATAACTCACCGTCTTTGAGTTTGTCTGTGACAAAAGGGGGTGCGCTTGGGATTTGGGACCCAGACCTCTCATACTCTGAAGGGGATTCTCCCTTTCCTGTGTGAGCTCTTTTGTTCTTCACATACACTGCCAGACATCAACCTACTTACACCTATCCTTTGTCAGAAGGTATGACACATGGACATAAATCTAAACATTCTCCTCTGGTCCAGTGCTTTAAAACTTAAGAAAATATATATTTCTTTAGAACTGGCCAACAGGTTGGTGTTTCTATATAACGACATTGGAAATTATAATTTCCTCAGATGCTGATTAATCAATTATTTTAGTTCCATGCTTTCTCAGTGACTTTCTGAAAAGTGTGTTTTTTCCAGAGAGACTTTCCTGATGTGAATTTTTTTTTTTGTCTCTTACTGGGCTAAAGTTGTGACACAATGTAATCATGAAGCCTGGTGGAGTCATGATGACTCTAATGCTATGACTCTTCCTTTGACTCTCCTCTTCCCTCCTTTATGGCCCTCTCCTCCTCTCCTTCCTCATTCCCATCCCTATCTTTGCTTTTTACATCAGATGTTCTCATTCATCCTCCTCCCAATGCACACTTAGAAACTCTCCCTCTTCTCCTTCTCTCCCCTCATTCATTTCATTTACAGTCTCTAGAGGGCCATCAGGCTGTGACCCTCCATAACCTCTGTAGTCATGAGAGCTGTGCACGTGTGTGTGTGTGTATAAGTGTGACACACACACTTTTGTCTGCCTATGCACGTATGTGTGCAAATATGTGAGACTTGCTACCTGTCTGTCCTGTGTGTTCATAGCTCAAGGAAGAGGTAATAAATGGAGGGGAGTTGGACTCAAATGTGACCCTGATCTGTTAAAGGAAAGAGGAGCAGTAGAGCTGTCAAAATACAAATACATCATTCAGTCCTTCTCTACCTCTCTACCCACTATCAGCCCCCTGCTTTTTAGTGTCCAAACCCTTTACTGTTTCTCTCTCGCTTTTCTCTATGCTTTACCACTGCAGCAGTGTCAGGCAAGCTGGAGACAAGAGAGTACAGCTGCCTGGGACTGCTGCAGAGAGGAAGAGAGAAATGATAGAAGAGGGTGATGTACTCAGAGAGGGAGGGGAAGGATAAAACAAAAGCAGCTGTGGAAGAGTCGTGATCTCAGCTCTTAATGTACACTGGAGTGCTTCAGTCAGTTAAAGCACAATGAAAGTCTCTTCTTCTGTTTTGAGTCCCTCTCATTCATCCATCTTCCTGCACCATTTAAAATCCCCCCCACCCCCCATCTTCCCCAGCTCAGCATCGTCATTAGCCGTGACCGGTGAGCCTGGAGGCTTTGCCTGCATCCCCCAGCCCCCCAAAATCCCAATCCCAGGCTTTTGCTCCTCCCTCTTCTCTCCTCCTTCTACACTTCATCTCTCCTCCAACCAGCCCATTCGCTCACTCACTCACTTGCCTGTTCGCTGAAGGTGTGAGGAAAGGGGAGGGGCGCCCGCATACTGGCTCGGCTGCCTGCCATTTTATTGTTTTGGGAAGGAGGGTTTTTTTTTTCTCTCTTCTTCTTCTCCTCTCAGTCATCCACGCTCTTTCGCTCGTCACTGATCCGCCCCCACCCCTCCTCTCTCTCCTGGTTGAGTGTACAGCAAGAGAGAGAGAGAGAGAGAGGGAAGAGAGGGTAGCGCAGCCTCAGTCTGAAGTCTCCAGTCTGTCTCATCCCTCCAGGATTGTTGTTATTTACCCTCCTGCCTGGCATTTTCCCCTCACCTTTGCATCATTGCCTGGGGTGTTTGGCTCTCCAAAAGGCACCTCTCTTTCCTTTCCTTCCTCTCTTTTTCATTCTGGCTCTGCGGTGAAGAGCGTCTTTGCATGTGTATGACAGCAGACAAGCGAGGATGTGGATACCAGTGGCTGCCTGCAGCTGCCACAACCCTGTGGGCTGTTCCTGTTAACCACTGCCGGTAAATGGGTTATTCTCTTTACAGCTGGGTTACAGAAGAGGGCTGGTGGTGCAGGTGGAAATATGACATGCAGGTATGAGGATGTTGATAAGGCAGAGACGAGGGGGCTGACGCTGACCTGATTATTTTGGTGATGCTCTCAGCGCAGGCGTGAGGTTCTTTTTTCACTGTTTGCCTCACACAGATGAGCTCTGTGTGGACAATGTGCACAGGGTGTGTGTGTGTGTAGGGGGGTGATTGCTGTGTAGGTGGGTTGAAGCTGTGGACTCTGTGATGGGTTGTGCACATGTAAATCCCTGCCGCCATGCTTGTTGGTACACGTGTGTGTGCTTACATGTGCTTGCCGTGCGTCATTAAATTTTAATGTGTGTGTGTTTGACCCTGTATTTTGCACTGTGCATGTTGTTGGTCTGTTTAGTTACAGTACATGTGAGTTTTCATTTCGTTTATTTGCATAACAAGCTAATGGAATCATACATGCATGAATTCTAATAATGCAATGCATATATGTGTGAAACAGTTTCATCATGCACCTATTGATGAGTGTTTTGGTCTGTTCAAATCTTTTTAAAATGAGGACTCCCTCTTTACATCATCATCACCTCACAGTTATTTACTGTAACTGTCCAATACTGACACCTCCCTCTGTATCTCTGTGTCTCTCACCCAGCTGGGGGATTGGGTGTGTGAGAAGATGCTAATGGCGAGGGACAGCAGCCGAGACGAGACCCAAAAGCTTCATAAGAAATGGCTAAAGCACCAGGCTTTTATGGCCGAGTTGGCCCAGAATAAGGAATGGCTGGACAAAATTGAAAAGGTAAGCGCTGCCAGCCGTCCAAATGATGTAGTTTTCCTGCCTTGCAGATTTCTTTTTACGGTGTTGCTCTGGTTTTTTGTCCATTAGCTACATTTGGGAAATGTGAAACTATTGAATTTGTTTTGCAAATTTTATTCAATAGTGTCTGACTTTGACAGACGTCAGGATAGAGGCAGAGAGAATAAATGAAATAAGCTAGTGGTTTGAAGTATTTCATGTGGACTTGGGCCAACTGATGTAGTAGAGAAACCATGCATATCACTATTTATGTAATACCATCGTAGACCATACCTACCAATACTCCTGTGTTTCTTGGGTTTCTCCTGTATTTTAAGACCATCTCCTGGTGCCTTCCTGGCAGTTTCTCCAAGGAATCTCCCATAATTTGCACGACTTTAATATGAATAATGGTAATATATGCATCCATAATTGTCGTAATACTATCCAAGTGTCATGTATGAAACAGTTTACACACACAATCCACACACTATATACAATTTTAACCAATCTATCACAAAACCAGGCAACCAACAGCCTTATTCAGGAAGTGTTTGAGCAGCTAATCCCTGTGCAGGTGGACAGAACAGTTAAATGCTCACTATTTTAGCTGATTTTGTTGCTTCACTGCTTCAGCCACCTGTACTGTGAAGATATAGTCAAGAGCGTGACTTACCTACAAAAATAAAAATGGACTATCAAGCCTTATGTCTGACTCATCTGACTTGTGTGACAGCAAACTTTGATAAAGTTGGAAAGATATTCACTGATTTGAGCCTCTTGCCAACTCTAATCGAGTACACAGCAAGTTTCAACCAAATCATTCATTCATCAAAATGTGCCATCATCTGAGCTGGATGAATAGAACTGATGCTCTCATATATATATATATATATGGACTTTTGCCGCCTTTCACACGGGAGACCGGGGTTCCAATCCTCGATATGGCCTACCTCCAGTAGGGGCCTGTTTATTTCCCTTTAAATGGTGCCACATTTGTAAGAAAAACACACTTGTGGGTTGAACAGCAGAGTTGAGTATGTGGGTTGCGCCCATGAAGAGCTTGCCAAATCTTCTCTGCCAATGCCAAACAGCTTATTCTGCTATTGCTATTGTTTGGTGTCGTTTCTTGGATTGGATAATTGAAGTCTGAAGAAACAAGACATATTGGCAATTCAGCAATTTATTCATTTAACAAACAGGGGCCTCAGTAGCATGTGGAAGAACCATACAGCCACAACAGCCTGGCACCTCTTCCTCATGCTGGTCACCAGCTTGGTCACACACTGCTGTGGAATAGCATCCCATTCTGCAACCAGCATTTGTCGCAAGTCAATCAATGTGGTTGTGTTGGTCACTCTGGCATGAACAGCACGCCCAAGCTGATCCCACAAGTGTTCAATGGGGTGTTCAATGGGGTTTTTGGCAAGTTCTTCATGGGCGCAACCCACATACTCAACTCTGCTGCTCAACCCACAAATGGATTTTCCTTACAAACGTGGCATCATTTAAAGGAAAATAAACAGGCTTTCCAACGGTATGAGATTTATTGCCAAGAAGCATTGTTACAACAAAGAAATAATTGACCAAACACAAATATCCTTACTTTTTGGGATATATATATATATGTGTGTGTGTGTGTGTGTGTGTTTTATTGTTGAATCAAGCTGTCTTACATAGTAGATATATGTAGCTATATACTAATAGAAAGCAAAAGAAAGTGTGCTTTTTAGGAGCGAAACGTTTCTTGTATGAGCTGCTGATGTATTAGCTGTGTGTGACAAAATTAACAGAACCTGTCACAACATTTCACTGAAGGTTGGGATGTATTAGAATCATTTTAAAGAGAAAAATGACCTCCAATGCCATATTTATTGTAAACCGATTTATGCATTAGTCCTTGTATTAAACACTCAAGTGCTAAACTTACTTAATCAAAGCATAACAAAGCCTGTGGCAAGGGCAAAAAGTATTACATATTACAGAGAGGTTTTTAAATAGACAGGGGAGCGCTGTAACCCTCACTGCTGCTCTGTGTCCTGATACGATCTGTTTCATATTAACGAGAGTTATACAGCACATCAGCCTCTTGTCTAAAGCTGCAGATGTAATTGGGTTAGCCAGTGTTTCCCAGGCTGCATGTCAAGGTTGCACACGCTTGACTTTGAGCAGTTGTGTTCACGCCTCTGATTGGCTGCAGTGACATAAATCTGGATGTACTGGTCAGTAAAACTGTAGTCCACTGCCTCATTCCCTCAGCAGTCACTATCTCATCACTGTGTTGTGGTTCCTCATGGGTGTGTGTGTGTGTGCGCACTTCTGTTTTTATCTTGTGAGGTTTGTGGTATTTCATGCTGTAATACCACAAATTGTTCTTGGATTTCTGAATTTCCCCAGTTAAACTACTATGCCTGAAATTCCCAGAAGCTTTTCTGTGCTTATTTGTTAAATGTTATGGTTATGTTTGCCAATAAACCATTGATCATTTTCTAGAAAATAACCAATTTTAGGTATGAGCTACAGGACAAATATATTTCAGTTTATGTCTTATGTAAGGGTTACTTATGTAAACTACCGCAGCGATGACCTTTTTTGTTTATCAGCCAACCTGGAAATTAGCATCTCCCTGGCCGACCTCAACAAAAAGCCAGAAGGATTTTTCTTTTAGGTTTTGGATTATCTAAAAAAAAAAAAAAAATCTCTTTGGGAAATAAATGTTTATGATACTTATGCAGAATTAGTGGTTCTGCATTGGTGTCTGCTTGCATGCGTCTTTGGGAACTCTACAAACGCAGCGGTTACGGGGTCCAATCCAACAGACGAGCTACTGTAGCTCAAATTGCCGAAGAAGTTAATGCTGGCTCTGATAGAAAGATGTCAGAATACTCAGTGCATCGCAGTGTGTTGCGTATGGTCAGCAAAAGGGTGACCAACACAATATTAGGCAAGTGGTCATAGTGTTATGCCTGATCGGTGTACATGAGTCAGTAAAACTTTGCTTTGAACCAATGCACAACCGACATATTACTATGCTGGATTCCTTACATATTTTGATCAGCAAGGTATTCTCCATAAATGCAACTTTTAAAACAGACACGTTAGGTTCTTGTTAGGATGGAAAGGTTTTAGCATTCATTCATTCATATCTGACACTGTAGAACATCCATCCATCCATCGATCCCTCCATCCATTTGCAAGAGTATCCTGGGCCCATTTTGTGAGTATTAACCTAGGATGTTATTTGATGGTGAGGCAAACCAGAGCTCTCTGAGAAAATGCCAATGGCATCTGTCTGAATCCTGGATCTGCTTGCTATCAGGCAACAGTGCTAACCACAGACCTCATTAACTCTGTGCTAAAAGACAGACCATATTTGAGGTATAAAACCAATAAAAAAAAACCAGTGACTTTGAGACAAAGAAACCACTAGTGCAAAATGCTATCTTATGGGTTTTAGGACTCAGTCCTGCAGCACTATAAGCCAGTTATGGTCAACATTACTGATACTAATGCTAATCTTGTCTATTATTCACTTTATACTCTTACTTCTGATCTACTGATGCTGATTAACACCATTGGGTTATGTATATGGACGTGTTCGGCGCTTACGAGTACAAAATTAGATATTGTATGTGATGACCCTTCAGAGCGGCTGCCAAAAGAAATTTGTCAGGACACATGGACACTGATGGACCCATATGGGCTGTTGTAGAAAATTAAATGTGACTGTTTAGTGAGCAGGCTGCCGTTCTATCTGATGGAGTGTATGGTATAAACAAATCCTGGCAGTACATCTGTTCTGAGGAAAGCCAGAGAGATGCTGTATTTCTAGGGAAGCAACAACACTGACACTACATTTATTATCGTCAGTCTCAGCACTTATGCTGCTAACTGAAACCTAAAAATCCTATGCTTAGTGTATGGTAGCATATCACTATGAAGGGGCACACTTGACCATGGCATAGTGGCTTGATCCTCTGCAGTTTCACACTGGGCAGGGCTAAAAGTGAGCTCCACTGCAGGAAGCAGAGTGAATCAGGGCACAACACTGTGGTATTTGTGCACAAACTGTACTCTAAAGCATCCTCCGATATGGTGAGACAAGAGCTGAAATGATAAATCAATTTTTGATTTTGATATAATTTACATTGTTATATATTATATTATTACTTAATATTGTTATTTAAACTTTTTTACTTTTTACATTATCACATTAGTTTTTCACCCTGTCTAGATATTGTTTTGTCATATTGTATTCCATTTTATTGAGCTACATACCTACTATCTACTTATATAAGCTATTTTTTATGTTTTCTGTGTTTAGCTTGATTTTTAACTGCTGTAACAAAGGGATCTCCCAACTCTGGGATAGAAAATGTTTATCTTATCTTATTATCTTCATCTTATCTTAGCTATTTGTTGAAAGACAGACAGTTAATGAACAGCTATTCTTATAGCTGTCTAACAAAAATGCAAATGATATGATGGTTCCAACTCCTGAAATATGAGAAATTGTAACTTGGGCTTGTCTTACAGTATTGTAAACAGGATTTATTTGGGTTGGCCAGACAAAAACAGTAGTTTTACTACATAACTTTGGGCTCTAATGTAAGTAATTGGCAGAATAACTGACAATAAAAGGATTGTTAACCACATTCCTGAGGTGAGAGACCTGTACTGTACCTGGTATGACATAACTACAGAAAATGTTAATAATAGTAATAGTCAAACCAATTTATTAGTAGTATAAAGTGGAGCCATTATGCTTTTCCTCAGTTCTGTCATATAATATATATATATATATATATAAAACGGAAGGTTTTTATATATATATATATATGCTGTTACACTGGTGGATGTTTATTAAACATGGACAAAGTTTCAAATAATGGAGTAATACCTGCAGGTAATCCCTGTGAGCCAAAAGCTCAGGCTTCAGACTGCTCTAAACGTTCTGTTTCAGACAGTTTTTTTTTTTACTCTTGACTCTGTATGATGTCACTAATATGGTCATCTCAGCTCCACCCACCTGCTGTTCAAACCTTCCGTTTCCGAAGGGCAGCCAGTCAGATGAAAGCTGGTTTGAAGGGAGCGAGGTTACAAAGGAAGAGGAACTAAAACAGCTTGTTTCAGACAGAGGATGAAGTGAGGGGCTGCACCAAGGCCCAGTGCAAGATAAATAAAATTACTTTGAACTGTGTATCATGCAAAGTTACTCTGGTAGAGTCTAAGAATAAAATTATGGATCTTGAAATTAGCATAATTTTTCCCCATTAAGCTTGCACTCACCTGTGTATAAAAGCAGGCTGAGGCTTGGATGGAGCTCAGTGCGCTCACCTGTTAGGGTTAAACACTGTTTGCACAACCATAAAGGTCACTTTTCAAAAACAAAAAGCTCTTGCTGTTGATATTCTGGTCTAATACAGTCAAACCAGAAGAGCTTCAAATAAACCAGTAAGGTTGATGCTTTACATTATCGCTCCTTGTCCAGCCATCTTGCTGATCACTTTAGCACAGTGGTTGATGGCTATACATGTAAGCAGCTGTACTTATTTCTGGCCTTTAAGCTGCTCATTATGTCTAATTACTTTCTTCTTCTATATTGAGCACTGCGAGGTTGGTATATGCTAATACATGCATGCTAGCTTGGATAGCCATGTGCATAACATGGGCTTTTGATGTGGGGAAGAGGCAGTGGCTGACTGATGTGCAGCGATATAATGTTGAGAGTGCAGCGTTGCATGTTTTGACAGCACAGAGCTCTTTCCATTATACATTCAGGGGTCATATGTTTATCTGAAGGAAGAGTTGGGTTACTGCAGAATACTTAAAGGAGGAGAAAGAGATTATGAAAAGTAAGAGGAGAAACAGTGATTTTCTGAAATGTTAAATGTTTGATAATAAGCAAGAGTGACAAATAGAGAACTTTTTTTGTGAAAATACATTTGTTGGTGTGCCCCAGACACTCACCTTATAGAGTGTATGCCACATGTTAAGGCTGGGTCCTTAAAGAAAAACCAACAACCATATTTTTCTTAGTTTTTGTAATACAATCTGGAATAAATTCATTATTGGGATGAACAATGTAAATATTGATTACATTAAAATTACACTATACACTGTGATTACTCTGGAAAACAATTTAAAAGTAGCTTTTGTTGTCTGAAAAGATTTGTTTACTTGGAGCTTTAGATATAATCACATATGCTGCCGCTTGCATGTATAAAAGAGTCCACTGCTGTTTTAACGCCCACAAGCTGAAGTATCAGAATAATGCTAAGTGCATTTCTTTGCTTTCATCTTCAGAGGAAAATGTGTAATTCGGCTGTCAGTGATAAACAATAACAGCCTACATGTTTAGTTTTATTTTTGCAGATTTAAAAATACGCACAAAAATGACAAGGATGACAAATAATGCACAGCGCAGGCAGAGGCAAAACAACCTAGTGAGCTACAAAAAAAAAAAAAAACAAAATAAACCCAATCTTACA
>VUQI01061276.1:6745-19116 GCA_015106735.1 Paratilapia polleni
TTTTCTTTGTCACACTCCTGAATTGCATTTAGTTAGACAAAAATGGCTGCTCACACAAACCAAATGGAGGTAAACACTTATGCTAAACAATGAATGCTTGAGTAAATACATGCCCTCACTTGTCACAAGGGTCATGAAACCCTATAAAAAGCTAAAAAGCAAAGAGTAAAAAAATATATATACATATTTTAATGTCCTTATACAGGTGTGTGGGTATAAGCACTTCTCAGAAATCAGTCCATTGTGTATTCTGGTGACTCATTTTAGAGAGGAAGTAGACCCATGGGGTGAGCTGACCCTAAAAGAGCTAGGAAATTTGTTTTTTCGCTCCTGAACTTGGCTATATCTCACTTTCTAGAGGTGCCTGTCCCACTCACTCACTCTCAAGGACCAAGCCAATCTCCCTTTGTAAATAGAACTATGTTTTATAATTCCACCTCTCTCTCAGATGACCATATCAATAATGCAGAGGAACCACATCTGTCCAGAACCATGAGATTATTTCTCTGATTTGGGCTGACAGTTATGGTAATAGTTTGGCAAACAATCTACTCTAGCAACAATGACCACAGATTACAGCTGTTTTCAGATCAAAGAGACTGCAGAGAGGCCCATGATTGATTGCTCACCAAGAGACAGAGTCAGGCAGTTCAGCCCCCCACATCTCACTTTAGCCTCTCTACTGTGATAACAGAAACATTCCTTTATTTCTAATCTCTCCTGGATTCTGTTATAATTTTGATAGCAGAGGGCCCACCTAAATACTAAGTTATCTTGATACTTAAGTGGCTGCATTTCTTTGGAAACAAAGTGTTTGTGTATGAGTAAATTGTCGACTTTTCATTGAAAATTAAATTTTATTGGAAAAGGTGTTACAAGAGGCACAAGTTATGACACACTGTGAGCACATTACTCTCACGAGGGGCATCAACACCATAGATTCAATGCAGAATCTGTATTATCTCTATTTATTTTTATTTGTAGCATGTAGAAAAAATATATTACGCACCAAAAGTTACTTCAGGGTTACATTTGACTAAATGTTAGACTCAGACTTACTGCCTTGTCAACAGTAAATGCTTTTGATTTTGCCGTGTCTGTGAACAAGGTTAAGCTTAGTGCTTAGCTTTCATAAAACTTAGGATGTCCTCGCACGTATACAGCATAACCCTTTAATGTAAAACTGACACAGTCACTTGCCGCGGATCACTGTAAAGAATTTGTGTATAAATATCCTAGCTATCCAACAAAGAAGCTCATTATTTATTAATGACACAAAAGCTGTAACACCATTTGACTAATATAAATTTGCATATTTATTAAAACAGGAGACATTTGTGATTAATGGCATCCAGCCATGTCACATGTGGATTGGGGAAAAAAAAAAAAACATGGCTCATGTATCAGTACCCAAACTACCATAACTAGTGTGAGCTTACTGCTTAAGCTATATCATACACTCCTGGGACCCCTTGTGCAGCTTTACACAGATAAATAATATATTGTTTAATGTCAGTGGGATAAAGTTTAATAAAGTACATAAGCCGTAATTTGAGAAACACACTTTACAACACCACATTACCTGAGATTACTGTATCAACACATTAATTACAACTTGATTGACTTATTGAACTGTAAAATACTGGGTGGAAATGCTGGCTTGTCTAGGCCTGATTCAAATGTAACCTATAAAAAATGGGAAAAATAAAAAAGAGAATAAAAAATTGTCTTGACGACAAGGACATTGTCAGATAAGTGGAGAAGGGCAGTCAGAGAGCTATTTAGAGTGACGGTAAATGGCCTTTTTACCATTCCAGCTACCCCTGCACCCCCTTCCCCCGTTTAGGGATGGCATTAGAGACTGCAGACTGACATACATTTTTTATAGCTTCATAAAGTCGTCCAATGACCAGGTCACCCTTCTCATAACTAGGGAGCAGAACGCTTGAAAAAAGCCATTCATCACCATGAAAGGGCCTGCTTGTCCAAGCGCCTTCAAACATGCACACAGTCTGGCAAGAGACGCTCAGCACAAATGCTAACGTACTTCTGCCACTAATGCCAGATGACCTTCTCACATCTATTAGCGGGCTGGCTGACACAGAGGGTAGAGACGAGCCCTTCTTGTCTCCTGCAAAGATTTCAATGACAAGGAATAGAAAATATCATGCATGATAATGGCCGTTGCCTCCAACAAAGCAATCTTTCTCATTTTTTAAACAATACAAGGTGATGTCAGGTGAATATGAAATAATCCATGATTAATTATACACACAAGAAATCTTTGTCTCCAAGTTTATTGCCCTGTAAATTAGTCGTTATTGTAGAGGTGCAGTTAGAGGTAATATAACAGAATAACATGACATGCTTTTTTAAATGTGTCCCCTTTGATTTGGCAAGTCAGAAGGACCTCCGGTGTCGAACTGGAACGCCCCTCACAGACAAACCATCAGACCACCAAACCCCATTAGTGTGCAATTAGTGACAGCTGGTGGGTTGTCAGCTTGGTAATGGCCTCAAAAGGAGTACCCATGGAATACAAAAACCACCAGTGATGCAATGGATTAAACCTTGGCAATAACAGTCAAAACAGAAAGCTAGTTATACAGAGACTCGTGTTCATAGATCTCCATTTCCAAAACCATAACATGTACAACACAATGTTGCCTAATACTATCAATCTGTATTATTGCTGTTTTTTTGATGCATGACATTAGAACAACAATGAATGAATGCTGGGTCTTGTGAAAATGTAAATATATTCAGCTAATCTCATTTTAGCCAAAGGTGTTCTATTTTGGTACTCTAACAGTTCCTCCTCTTGCTGGCCTTTCAATTCAAAAGCCATGGCTAAGCTATGAGGCACAAGAGGTGGACGGCCTGGGAAGGAGAAGGAGGTAGGGAGGGGGTTGAAGTAGTTTAATAATTTATTTAAGAGGGAAAGAAAGCAGCCAAGGGGAACAAATAGTGTTTCTCCCAGAACCAAGCCCCTCTGACCCCAGCCCTGCGTACCTGAAGCCCAAGCCCCATCGCATTAGTGAAATTCTTATTTGATGGCATTTTAATATTCTGCCTTGATGACTTTTTAGCAACATTTACTTTCGGAGGTCTTGAGCGCTTCCCCCAGAGGAAATGAAACATGTCAAAACCCATTACGAAAAAATCAAAATTTAAATACCTCAGCCGTGTTAGCGGTAATACACACAATCCCCACCGCTCAGAGGCAAGGCTCACAAACACTCATCTGCTTGCCGGCTCGTAATGAGTCTGTTTGATGGGTAAGCGATTTGTGGGTCACCGAGCATACGTTACAGATCCAATTTAACCCTTGATTGCTTGTACTCTGGAGGACCTGGGAAAACGTGTTATTGAAATTTAATACCAGATCATTTCTTCTTCCTCCCATGCAGGGACAAAGGTATGCTTACATGACTCCTTCAATGGCCTGTGCAGATGGGGGAGGCAGTGGGAAAAGCAGCCAAGGAAGGAAGGGAGAGACAAGACAACGGAGAAAAACAAAGAGTTTTATGCATGAAGGTAATCCGTGCTTCATCTGCAGGTCTTGCTAAACACCAATCCAATTAGCCCCTGAGGGCGCTACACTAAGCACCAACTCACTTGAATATGTGGTTTCTATTGTGTGATACATCACTTATGCAATAACAGTTAGAGCAGTTTGCCATTGGTTGTTAATGCTGACACTGAGAAAAGATGATTTATAATTACAGTCAAAGAAACAGAAAAGGGACACTGGTATGTTTTGGGGCAGAATAAACCAGGAATTAAAAAAACAAGATGACAAGATATACTATGTTTCTTGTGAATGAAAATACCTTTATTTACACTTCATTGCAATTTTTTTTCCTCGCCAATCATTTAGGACAAAAAAACATTTTTTTTCCTTGGATATTATGAATGAAACATTAGCGAGCACAGTTCTTCTTCTCCATTTGATAGCACATTGTTACATTTCTTGTCATGTTACCATGTTACCATGTCAAAATGTCAGAAAATATGACATGAAACTGCTGGACACATCGACTACATGATGAGTCATTACTACAACAGCCTCTGCCAGCAATTTAAAATATAAATAAAGGTTAAAACCAAAGAAAAACCCCAACATTTTGTGATTTTAAAGCTGAGGATTGGGAAATTATTTTTAATAGGAGCACCTCTATTGAGATTATTTAAAGTAGGATTGAAAAGTTATTCATCTGTGTTGTTTAAATCATTTTAGTTACAATGATTTTAAAAACTCTGTGTATTTCTGAAACTCTGAATAGACTGGTATTGAAGACTTGCTGAAAAGGGAACTAATTGAGAGCTCAAGTGAGCAGTCAGCAGGCTGGCATGGCTCATTCACAGTATTTGTCATTAGACCCGACTGCAGGGAGAATAGAGTGCACTGCACCATTCGTGTGTAACCAAGATTTATGCTAATGTCTCCCTACATATGCTTATTCTACATATCTATATTAAACTTAATAGACTGTTACATTGCTTCTTAACCTCAGCTTCCATACATGATTACCTTTTCTGATTTCTTTGCAAAATGGCATATAAACACGGGGCAAGGATTTTATCAGCGTGTCAGTGAGTTTGTTTCCAATGGCAGCCCATGGCTCTCATAATCGTTTTGATACTTCAGGGACTCTATCAGAAATGCCTGCCTAAGAGGCAACAGTTAACATGTCACTCTGTAATTTCCCAGAAAGCTTAGTATAACCCTGCATTTTTACTCCGTATTTGCACAGAAAAGATAAGAGATTCTAAAAATGTACACAACTGCTGCTCTTCAACATTAGTAAAGTCTTTTTTTCATTATACAGCCCATGTTACATGTATTCAGGAGAACTGTGTACAACAAAAATCTAAGTATTTCATTTCTATTCACAGTATAAATGAAAGATATACATATACACTACCACTCAAAAGTTCAGGGTCAACCAGAATATTTGATGAAAACTCCTACTGGTATTCATCAAATGCATTGCAGTGAATGAAGAATGTAGTTACGACACCATTAAGGTTAGAAATAATGATTTTCACTTGAAATAATAACCCATCTGTAGCAATCACAGCTTTGCAGAACTGCACATAGGATGACCAGATCTCAACAAACTAATTGTGGGGCAAAGAGTATGTCTGTATATATATATTTCTATTTGAATATGATGTTTCCAGCATCCATGCTACAAACTAATACTATCAGATAAAAAACTGATCTGTGGTCAGTAAGTGGCAGGGGTAAATAAAAGTATTAAATGATAAATTTAAAAAAATTAAGATTAAAACGAGATATGCAGGGAAGGAAATGTCGGTATTAAATATCCCAAATAAATAAAACACTTTGCACACCTCCATGCACGTTCTGCTACCTACCAAAGGGTGCAGCACCTAAGAGCTGGAAAGCCTAACTCTGGGCAGTAAAATTGAAATTAAATCCAGTCTAGTTACAGCCTTACTCTGAAGGGTAAAACTAAGATCCCATTAGAGCTAGCCTCACACTGAGGCACTCAGACCCAGTCAAAACAATGGTCCTTAGCTGGCTTTTTCACCACCAGCCTCATGTAAAGAGAAGTTGCAGATGATAGAGGGATTGACTGCTGGAAGTTAAAGATGATGTGTGTTGGTTTATTATCTGCCTGTTCAACAGTTCTTTGATAATAATGTATATTAATATTATATATATACAGCATTGTGTATAGTGATTTCATGGTTTCATACAATTAGGCTTATGCATTTACATGTTTTAGGTTAGCTAAAAATGAAAAATATGAGCTTGTCCCATACTTACAATGCAAGTATGGGACCTGGCTCATAAAATGGGCCTACAGTACATCCACAGAGAACGGGTCTTCTTCCATAGAGTCCACCATGCTTCACTGCCATGTTTCTACAGCAGTCCACAAAGGACAAACTAAACACTGCCTATATAGAGGGCCAATTATGGGGGCCACAGCAGGGTCTGAAAAGGGGGGATGAGGTTTGGGGGTATTCAGATGGTTACAATCTGCAACCTCACTCGTAGATGCCACTAAATTTTCAGTTCCTTAAATGCCAGAAATGCATAAAGACTTCTGTGTTTGCTCCTGTAGCCAACAACAGTGAGCTTTACTCATAGCTGGGACATGTTAGAGTTAGCAGAGGTGGCTTTAGGATCTTTAAATGTACAAGTGTCAGGCTTAGGGGGTCTATTTTCGTGAGGGTGTATTGTGGAACTATTGTGCTGGTGAGATGACTTTTCAGAGGTGCAATAGAGGAGTGCACATTTGTCATTTTGCCCAGTTGTGAGGAGAGCCACAGCTAGAGCGTGCCATTGGCAATACAACACTAAAATTTTTGGTATCAAGGACAATGTTTAGCATCGTTCACATCGGCAAATTAGACAAGCTCAACAGAACTGCAATTTTTTGCAGAATATAGAGTTTTGGCTATGGCTATAATGTTTGTAAGCCAGAGTGTTGCCAAATTTTATAGTACACCATGGAATTCATTAAAACACAAGTATTTCTTTCACAAATGTTTTTAAACTAAGAGAATCACAAAGAGATAATTTAAAACTTACAGATCTGTACAATGATCATTTTAAAGACATCTGTTTTTATGGAAGCACAAGTTACTATTTTCTCAACTTTGTAGTCTGTCAACTTTGACCAAATCCAAACAAATCTTTCATTTCCATACTTAGTGCATGTTTTTTTACTTGAACATGCATTCATGTTTCCAGGTTTGTGAAATTATTAAACATCTTAACAATCTGACATTTTTAAATAAAAAAAAAACAAAAAAAAAAACTTTTGTTTAGTGAACATATCTTTGTAGATTAAACATGCTTAACTGACACCATAGAAAATAAAACAGACAATCACACAGGGATAACTGAAATATGCTGTCATACATTTCATTTGAAAACTTGTCAAATTTAATTGTAAAACTGTGACATTTTAGTAGTATATCAATTACTATATCACAATAAATGATATCTATACCTAAGGCTACAAAAAGGGCTTCAACACAGTATTGATGGCTTCTACACAAGAAGCTGCAAGAAGCCATGCAAAGCAGACCAGAGATCCACTTGCCCTGAACAGACTCCAGGCTCTCACTTTACACACCATACACTTTCAACTCCCTTTTCCCCCCACACTACCCACTTTGCCAGGCTCTTGACTTACAAATTGCAGCTTTAGACTTGGTTTCATTGTAATGGCTTTCTAAAAGAAACATCTTAAAAAAGCTCACTCAGGGCGCTTATGCCCCCCATGCAATACAGCAGAGCTGGTCTTTGGCTAACAGTCAACACACTGTTTCCGCTTGTCCCTCAAAGTAATAACCTCAGCACTGTCAATAACCTCTCTATCCATTCTCTAACCTTCCCATCTTTTCAATCTACTTGGACGACTTCCAAGAACCATGAAAAAAAGTTAAAATGCCCTGGACATAAGCCCTCAATGGCTCAGCGTAATTCCCTCTTTAAATGTAAGACAAAAATATAAGGGCTCCTTAGCATGCCAATGAGACTGCACATAGAGCAGTGTTCCCAGTGGACGGGTGACAGGAAGAAGGGCAAGTCCCTTCTTTGCAAAAAGAGGCACTGTGTGAGGAACGACATTGAGAAAAGGAACCATTTGAGGCTACACGCATGCTCACAGTTACCTACATATTATGCCAATATGCACTTATTGAAACTTTAAAGACAAACTTTCAACTGAAACCTAGTTTTAGAGTTAATTCTATTATAAAATGCCCAGAACATGATAATATGCTTCATCATATAACATATCGCAGCAACACGAGTCAAAGTCTCATCTTGTAAATGTTTTAATCACCTGCAGAACATTTACCCTTTGGACCATAATAACACCAAGCTTTTAAAACTGCAATCTGATTGAAAGCAGTGCAAACCCTTTTTTTGTCCTAAAACCTAAAATACCACTCCAGTCAACAGCACTGTACATTCCATCACACTCACGAGGGCTAAGAATTAAAAGACTAATCCAATGAAATATTAATTAAATCATTGTGGCGTTTTCACTTAAGTGCACCATTTTCATAATTGTTCCATAAATTATATTTTCCACTACATTTGCTTTAGATGGATAATTAATTTCTGGCTTTACCCTTTTCAGTTTGATTTTGTTTATGGAAATGCAGAATGAAAATGTTTGCGTGTGTGTTTTTACACACAAATTTAGCAGAGCTTTTATGCATGCCAAAATGTGATACTTATTTGCTCAACTGTGTATATGACAATTTCACACCTAAGTCACAGAGTTACGAGGGTCACAGTCAAACAGAGACATATTGTAGAGTCCGTGAGAGCCGGAGCTACATGATTCAAGATGAACTACAAAGCTACACAAAGTGTGATCAAAATGTTCTGGGGCTGCCATGCAAGGATGCGAAAACACCATCTGATTTAAATTTGGCCAATCTCCTGTTCAAGGTGATCTTCTTGTGCTTCTCTGGAACAATTTCAGCACGGCTGCTGTTTTTAGATTGCCCTTTATGACCACTTGCTCTTTTTGCACTTGTGTCGTGTAATTTTTATGCGTGCAGTATTACTGACTGCTGGGGATCCTTTGACATTATAAAAATAAGTAACACTATAACAATAATTATACCATCTTCAACATTATAAAGTATTAAGTACCTGGAAGACATTTATATACATACATAAAAATAAATATGTATTTACAACACTTTGCAAAAGTCTTGAGCTACCACTCATTTCTTTATATTTTGATAGGAAAATGGGGTTTGTGTAGTCAATGTTTGTAAGTCAATATTTCATATGGCCACCTTTATTCTTGAACACAGCCTGAACTCTCTTAGACAAGGTTTCTTGTAATTTCTTTAACTACTCTTCAGAAATAGTTCTCCAGGCTTCTTGAAGGACATTCAAAGCTCTTCTTTGGATGTTGGCTGCCTTTTGTTCTATTCTCTGTCAAAATGATCCCACTCTGCTTCAATAATGTTGAGGTCCGGGCTCTGGGGAGGCCAATCCATGACTGATAATGTTCCATTGTGTGTTTTTCTATCCAGGTATGCGTTTACTGCATTGGCAGTGTGTTTGTGATCATGCTAAAAAATGAAGCCATTGCCAGTCAGACTCTTTCCAGATGGTGTTGCATGGTGGATCAAAATCTGACAGTACTTTTCTGCGTTCATAATTCCATCAATTTTGACAAGATCTCCAACACCACTGGCTGAAATGCAGCCCCAAACCATGACAGAGCCTCCACTGTGTTTTACAGATGGCTGTAGACACTCACTGTTGTACCTCTGTCCTGACCTCTCCTCCTGTTGTACTCCTGACAATGATTTGAACCAACATTTTCACATTTGGATTCGTCACTCAGTAAGACCACTGATTTTCAGTCCAGTTCTTGTGCATTCTGGCACACCTCAGCCTTTTCTCCGTTTCCCTTCCTTAAGAATTGCTTCTTGACAGCCACCATTTCGGATGAGGCTTCAGTGCCCTCTGAAAATGGTCCAGTACAAGGAGTTGACTGAAAATGAGTGAAAAAGCACCCAGTGTCTAAAGAAAAACTCTGAAAGACCTTCAGAAAGACTTGAGAACTATTGCTCAAGACCACCTTAAAAAATTACAAGAAAGTCTGGCTCCTTGGAAGTATAAAGAAATCAAAAGTGGCTCAAGACTTTTCACAGTACTGTAAATGCTTTGTTGATGTCAGAGGTCAGAGGAAAATGACCAGACTGCTTCAAGCTCATAGGAAGGCAACAGGAACTCAAAGGCAAGCAAGAAATACAGAAGAACATCTGTGAATGCACAGCATGTCGAACCGTGTTAGCTTAGTAACATAAGGCATTTCCACACATGCACTGAAGCCCTGCATTTTTCTGTTTACCCAGCAAAGCTGTATGTAAGATTGAAAATGTCCCATTCACTCCGGGTCAGATGTTACCCCTTCTTTAACCTGCAAGCTCTCTCCAACAGAGTTTTTATGATGTCCAGTTGAGCTCGTGTGAGAATAGAAAGGGCATTTATTCAGTAAATTTATAGAGTCCAAGTGGTTGTCCTATTTCCTGCTCTCTACATGCTCAAGGTACCACCCATCACCTAAAACATAAAGTAGTGAGCCGTGAAAATGTGTCTGATGCATTTTGTTAGCAAGCTGTATCCATAGACTGTACTGGTGCAAGGTCCATATAAACGTAACTGTGTGTTGGCACATCTGTCAGTCAAAGCAGCCACACCTTTAACTTTAAGCCTTAGCAAAATCCTAAAAAAAATACATAAAATAAATGAATAAATAAATAAATCATCCACTGTACAGGTGTTGAAGGGGTGAAAACTATTCATTTATTTGTTTCTACCAGACTGTAAACATGCTTATTAATGCTGTTTAGTTGGGCATTTTAACCTGGGAGTCTATAATGATTGACTCGCTTTTGGAGCCAGCCCCAAGTGGCCACTAGAGGAACTACTGAAACAACACGCATCAAACATGAAGACACAAATATACTGTATGTAGTCCACCACTTACACACATGTACTGTAATCTAATCCTCTTCTTCTTTGTTTTTTTCTCATGTATATCTTCCTGCAAACTCATTGGCTCCAGGATCTTTTTGAGGCCACATTATCACAAGGCAAAAAAAAAAAACCCCAGAAGGCAACACATGCCCAGCATTGTCCTTTGGTCGTTCTGACTCAAAGTATTCATCAAAAAGCTGTGCTCTCCCATGAGCTTACTGCCATATGCTGCTGGAAAATGTCACCAGTAAAAGACATTATTATTCACTGGTTTCAGAAGTGTATTTCCTGTTATTGTTTACAAGTACTAGGAACTGCATTTCATACTTTTGAGTTATGTGTTAAACAGTAAACAAAGCCAATTGTAATCCATGAACTTTGCATTTAGCCGGGAATATTTTATTGTGCTGTTAAGATTTTACTCTATAAAGTTAGACTGATATCATAATAATCTGAATCACGCTTAGGAGCAACATTATTAGGCGTTTGATTAGAAGGAGAACAAACAATGCTCAGTTTGTACTAAGGGACCCAAAGTGTAGAGATGGTTGTGTGGGAAATTCCCAGTGGATCAGCAGTTTCTAAAATACTCAGACCAGCCCGTCTGGCACCAACAACCATGCCACGTTCAAATTCACTTAAATCACCTTTCTTCCCCATTCTGATGCTCGGTTTGAACTTCAGCGTGTTTATGTGCATTGGAGTTGCTGCCATGTGATTGGCTGATTAGATATGTGTTTTAATGAGCAGATGAACAGGTGTGCCTAACAAAGTGGCCAGTGAGTGGATAATCCACACACAAGTTCATGACGTCATAAAATATCATTACTTTAAAAACTTTGTTTTTACAGAAATAAAATATTGCAATAGTTATATCAGTTCTCTGAGCCAACTTATACTGGGAAACATAAAAAGTCTGCTGATGGTAAATTAAAATCAGAATTTCATGATGTCTGTATGAAGGTATTTGCTATGTTCTAAAGTGTCCTTGAAACTCCCCTGTAAAGGCTTGTCTAACAGAAAAATTTAAACATAAGTGATTCCTACAGACAATTATTTTATAGCTGGTTTTGAATACCTGAACATGGGTCCTTTGTGACCAGTCTTCTCAGATAGTGCTGGAATGCTTTTACGTTTGATAAGAGGGCTAGTTTCCACAATGGCTCACTGTGGAGTACAATTCATGTGGGAGGGATAACAGTCTATTTTAATTACAAACTCAGCAGTCCAGAGAAGTGGGGAAAGCAATGTAGTATATATGTTTAAGAGAGTTTTGTAACACAAGATGTTACATAGTGCTTAACAAACTTATTAGACCAACTGTCATAAAAACGAGAAAGACCATCCAGCATCATGAAGTGCTTTGATGTGGACTCTTTCCTTTTCAGTGAGTTCTTGACGTTTTACCATTTTGAACAGGAGCGAGGAATTTCAAACCGATTTCACATTTTTATACCCAAATTTGAGCCGACACACTGGACTTATCTGAGACATCAGAAATTAATCAAGCATAACATTCAACCACTAAAACAAATTTTTCTATTCAGGAATATAAGTAGATAATTGTAATTTGGCATCTTAATAATAATTAAAATAATAATCATAAAAAATAATAATGTGCTTGACTATTTTTTTCTGCCTTTTTGTAAAACAGTAAATTCGAAAATCCATGGATAACAACAATAATTATATTTTAGCATTAAAAATATCATTTTGATTAAAGAGCTCACACATACTGGTGGATTAAATATTACAGAAACATAAAAATGATTTTGGTAATTACCAATACTGTTAATTTAGGGCAGCTGTGGCATAAACCTTACATTGGGTGGTGATCTAATGAAGTTGTTAAGCACTCAGGTAG
>VUQI01061276.1:19136-32272 GCA_015106735.1 Paratilapia polleni
AAAACATTTGTAATGTGTTGTTTAAAAATGAATATGAACTTGGTTTTTTGCATTATTTGAGGTCTGAAAACACTGGACCTTTTTTGGTATTTTGACCATTTTCCATTTTCTACAAATAAATGTTGTAAATGAAAATATTTGGGAGTTATGTTGTCAGTAGTTTATAGAATAAAACAAAAATTTTCATTTTACTCAAACATATACCTATAAATAGCAAAATCCGAGAAACTGATAATTTTGCAGTGGTCTCTTAATTTTTTCCGGAGCTGTATATGTATATATTTATGAAGCTGTCTTTAAGTGACATTATGCTTGATTTCTATGTCATTCTCAATCATCTTCATTATCACTTTCTCCAAGATGCGACTGAAGTACTACAAGGTCCAGCCATTTTTTGTGAAACTTCCCTCTTTGCACAGCACACTCCAGCTGCATGCTTTTTCATTTAGAACTTATTTTTCACTTTGCGTGGGTTGAGACATTTTTATACCCAACACCTGAAATTAATCGTGGCAAATATGGCATCCTACTGTGTCTCTTTGTGGGGGTGTGACACTGTTCTCAGCTCAAGCCACAATTTGTTATTCATGCAGAAATAGCTGTATTTTTGAGTTCGGCTCATGTATCAGCCCCAGTGTTGTGCTCAGAGACACACACACAAACCCGAGTGACACGATTGCACAGTCAAATCAATTGCAGACACGCCAATATGTCTTTCTGTTATAGATTGCTAATGTTTGTCTTTCAGTCCTTTGCAATCAACATGATCAGTTCAACCCCAGAAAATTGAGGAGCTGTAGCATTTAAAGGTCAGCAACCAATAAGAGGCCTCTTTGCTGGAGGTCAGAACCAATCAGCAACTCCCTGATGGCATGACTCATTTCACTTTACAATCCTTCACATTCCTGCATCCTCTCAGCAGCACCAACACAACTTGTAAAGTTTGGTTCTGGCAGAGAGGTGATTGAACATATTAATGTCTTTTATGGCATCCTCTTCTGAGGGACACAAATTTATCCATTCAAGGTTCCCCTGCCCTTTTAGCTTTCCCTGTAAGTTGTCCTGCTCTTTGTCTGGTCAAGTGTTTGGTTTCATCATTGTGGGAAGAGAGTCTGAAAGACGGTGAGACACAGACAGAGAGATGAGAATAGAAAGGAAGAGAAGGCCTTCAGCATATTTTAAAGTTTTCTTCCTCAATTTTTTCATTTTCACTCTGTTTGACTCCACTTAATTCTTTTGAAAACTCTGACTCCCCCTATGGCTACTGACCCCCTTATACATCTGTCCCGTGTCTTCCCTAATCCCCTTTTCTTTGCTGTCACTTTGCCTTTTTGTCTCCTGTATGTAAGCTACTTACTTCTTAGCAACTCTTCCTATTCCCATCTTCACGTCTCAACTTTTCCAGTTTTTCTTCGCTCCCATTTCCACCTCCTTTTCCTTCTTGCTTTCTTGTTTTTTTATTTTTTCTTTGTTTTTTATATATATATATTTTTCTTTTACTTTTCATTCACCTCATATCCAATCTCTCCTTTCTTCACCTTTTCCTTTCCTCTCAACTTCTCTAATTTACTGACCCTTCCATCTCCTCCCTTATATCTCCTCCATTCAGCTGTATGATTTGGGCTCCCCGGCCGACTCACAGTCCAGCTCACCAGGCTGCCTGACCACAGATAGCAGCTGTGTCAACATGGGCTATCCATCCTGTGGCCACCGGGGTCGCTGTCACGGCGAGTGGGGCTCCTTCAGCTGCCAGTGTGTGCCCGGATACACAGGACACCAGTGTGAAGAAGGTAAGCCAGACTTTTTTTCCTGACATTATGCAATAAAGGTTCTGGTTGACTGCACCATTAACAACAAAATAAAATCATCCATGGGACCTGAAAGATCATTTGCTCCTGGGGAATACCTGTTGACTTTGCCAAGTTATAGTATGTGAAACTAACACACATTTGGTAGTTGTTGAGGAAAGATATATTTGGAAAAGGAGTTTGTGCGAATGCAAAAATTGCTCTGATTTGTAAATTGCAAATGTCCTTCCTAGCTTATAACTTCAGCTTTGTAGCATGTTACAGGCTGTTTCCTCTCACAACTTCCAGGGATACTGAGCAGCTTTATTTTCAGTGTAATGTTTTAGTCTTCAAGGCTGTAGTAAACCTGGCTGACAAAAAAAATTTACTGTGAACATCCTCATAAACATTAATGGTGAAAACCTCCAGTTTTGTTATCGAGTAACCTAGACCGTAAAACAGGATAAAGCTTGAGTGGCTCCAAGGCCACAACAACTAAAGCAACTTTGACACAGCAGAAGAGGGTGAACCAAAGCATTCAATAAATCAAGTGAGGAAGCAACTACAAACATGGAGTGCTTCAGTTAATCTGTTTTCACACGTGCATCGCAACCTTTCTAGGATTTTTCAGACGGAGGTACATGTGTGAACTGAAATGTCCAGGCTGGACATTATTTGGTCTTTAACATGTCAGCTCCCTAATACAAAGTTTGTGTTAATGTCTGCTTCTGTCAGTGTGTGACTAGTGCAGCCAATAGAGCTGTGCAATTACCACATCACATGTGGCACCTCCTGCATGCTGTATCTTGGCAGCTCACTCGCATCAGAAGCAGGCTATTTCCTGCTGTATGCCACATGTGAGCAAGGAAAACTGTGGAAAATAACCCAACTAGATTCTCCCAGAATTGTCAGAAGCTCATCAGTGGTGTAGACGTGAGTTTGTGAGAATAATGAGATCCAAGGTACATCCATCCATTTTCTACCACATCTGGATTGGGGTCACAGGGCAGCAGTTTGAGCAGAGATGAAGAGACCTCCCTCTCCCCAGCCACCTCCTCTAGCTCTTCAGGGGGATACCAGGTCCTTCTCAGACCAGCCAAAAAACATGATCTCTCCAACATGTCCTGGGTCTGCCCCGGGGTCTACTCCGAGTTGGACATGCCCAAAACACATCTAGGAGGCTTCCAGGATGCCCATACCACCTTTTGATGTGGAGGAGCAGCATCTCCCGAATGGCTGCGCTCCTCACCCTAGCTTTAAGGTTGAGGCAAGATACCCATCAGAATGTGGTTATACCTGCTCTTTTGTATGTTGTTCTTATTCTTTCAGTCACTATCAACAGCTCATGGCTTTAGATGAGGGTAGGAAAGTAAGTCAACCAGTAAATCGACAGCTTTGACTTTGTGCTCAGCTTTCTCTTCACCACAATGGACAGCATGCCAATCCATCTGTTAATCTGCTGCTCCACTCCCCTCTCACTTGTGAACAAGACCCTGAGATACTTGAACCCCTCCACTTGAGGCATCAACTAATCCCTAACCTGGAGCAGGCAGTTAACCCTTTTCTGGCTGAGAACCACGGCCTCAGAGTTGGAGGTGCTAATTCTCATCTGTTCCACTACACACTCAGCTGCAAATTGCCCCAGTTTGAGCTGGAGGTCATTGCTCAGTAGAGCCAGCAGGATCACAACATCTGCAAAAAGAAGACGAGATCCTGAGACTACCAGACTTCACCCCCTTCACCCATTGGTTGCATCTATAAATTCTGCCATAAAAACTATGAACAGAATCAGATGCATGGTCTAGTAGGGTAAAAACTAAATAGAAGTTACACAAAAGGAGTAATGGGGTGTAAGAGATCCTGGGGTGATATCCTGGATGACCCCAATTTGTCATGACAATGCTCTGAGGCCATGACAGATATAGAAAAGGACATAGAGGGTAATGGTGAACCAAAGCGTTTATATATACACAGATGAGTCAAGAAGAGACTGATGGCAGTCTCCATCAGTTTCCAATCTCAGAATTACATTGAAAATAATTTTCGTTTTACCCACAGAGCAGCTTGCAGACCATTGACAGTGCAAATGATAAGGCTCCTTATGGCCTAAAGAAGATAGCTTCTCATGAGCCTCTCTGTGCTGGCCGTATGGCTGTGGAGACAATTGGCTTATTGCAGCTGTTAGCTGCAATTTTATTGGACTGAGATTGGCTCTTTAATGGGTCTGGTCCTACACAGCCTATTACACATATCCTTGGAGTTGAAGAGGACACCTCAAGAGATGCTTTCTGCTGACCGCAGCATACTCTTCCAGGCTTTGCAGTCTTGTTTGGTTTCTGCTTTCTACTTCATGTTGACACACGCAGGACAGGACTCAAATGTGGAATCTGCAGTGGTGTCAGGTCAAGATTTGGTCTGCAACCTGTACAAAAGGACATTTTTTTGTATTTTATCTTTATATGATAATAACAAATAGCCCCAGTATTTAACAGATTAAACCAGGGGTGTCTAACATGCAGCTCAGTTCCAATCTGTCCCAACGTACGTTTCAACGTACATGTAATGACAGCAAACTCTGTGAATGTGGAAAACTGTTAATGCCAAAAGTGGACATATTTTCTTCAGGCTTTTCACCATCTGTTCTGAGCATTTTCAGAACATGCTTGTACTTTGCACTTAAAAAGGGCAAAATTTGGTAGGGTCGATGGTTTCCTGGTCTGGCCCAAAGACTGGTTTTGCACATGTTTAAACCATTGTAACAACCATCAGAAGAGAACATTTTAATGAGCAATAACTTGAGGGAAAAAATATTAATTGAACTGAACAAATGTCAGTTAATCACTCTCATCTTGTAAAACAAAAAGCTGTGAATTAAGTGGGGTCGAATACCCCACTTAATTAGCATCTTCCTCTGTCACACCAGCCCTCTGCATATCCTCCTTCACTACATCCATGAACCTTCTCTGTAGTCTTCCTCTTTTCCTCCCGCCTGGCAGCTCCATATTCAACACCTTTTGTCCAGTATATCCACTGTCCCTCCTAGGTACATGTCCAAACTATATCAGCCTTGCCTTTCTAACTTTGTTTCCAAACCGCTCAACCTGAGCTGTCTCTCTGATGTACTCATTTCTAATCTTGTCCAGCATCTTCAGCTCTGCCACCTCCAGCTCAGCCTCCTGTCTTTTTGTTAGCCCAATTATCGCGGCTTGGGGCTGGCACTAGGAGTACACTGGCTTGTGTGTGTGTGTGTTCAAAGGCACATACTCTCCCCCTCACTTGGTTGGAGTTTAAACTGAAAACACCACTGCATTAAAAAAAAAGTGGTTATTTTGGTGGGAGTGTGTTGTTTTAGGCACTGGTGAAATGATCAAATATGAAGAAAACCACCCAGAAAGAAGTTTTTTTTCTAATCTCACGGTTGATTTAAAAAGTAAACCAATAAATACTTCCACTTCCGTGGTTTCCCCCACTACACTCTTTTCTGTATTTGACAAGCAATCTATGAATAATGTGAGATTATTAGTGTAAAATTGATGGTGTTATTATGTTTTTATATAAACAGCCCTGTGGCCTTGAGAGGCACAATAAAATCTGAGATGGAGTTTTGTGAGTTTCAAGAGGACATGGCTGATCAATTGCATATTCCATGCCTAGACGAAATCCAGAAAATTGATTTGACGTTGCCTTCAAGTGGGATCTCATGAACCACTCAACTTTGTCAAAGTTACATGGAAAAGAGACAAAGAGGAGGAAGAGGTGTGAAAGCGATAGACAGAAGAAAATTTCCCTTGCATATGCCACGAGATGGAAGAATGGCTTTGAGAATTTTAGGTGTACTTGGTTTATTCTGTGTGGCATGCACAATATCCACTTCTGGGAAAGCTTCTAAGTCTTAGACAGAAGAACAGAGCATAACCCAAGCTAAACCACACATACATATTCTATCTTGTGTATTTTACATATTCTCTTCTGTCTCCAGCTCTCAGACTTTTAAAACCGATTTAGCTGAAGTGACTTGTGACTTGTGACACTGTGGAGTAAAGCATTGTCTAAACTGTTTAAGAATGATGTTTTGCATTTAAAATTGTAATGCTGTTTATTCTCACTCATAGCGCTATGTGACTGACCTTTTTGTTTGTTTATGTGTTTGTATGCACCAACACCAGAGGTTCCAGAGTATTCCTTTGATGGCCGCAGTCACGTGCGTTACCAGTTGGTGTCCCCACTGCCTGCCCGGAGGACGTGGATCCAGGTCCTGGTTCGAACCCGTAAACACAGCACCGTCCTTTTCAGTCTGATCTCAAAGGAGCAGAGTGAATACTTACGACTGGAGGTAAGTCTAGGGAGATGGAGTAATCACTTTTCCTCACCTAAAGAATTTTTGCATAGCAGGATGTGATTTTGGTTTGGGCTTAGTTGTGTTGATAGCAATTTTATTTTTTTGTTCTTGTTTCATATACAGTTTTGGATAGGGAATATGATTATTCTTATCTTCATCCTGCAGTCATTTTCTTCATTCATAACACCTCAACAAGTACAGATATATTCCCCAAATATTCTAGTTAATGTAGTTAAAGTAAACATCATTTGTTTCTGTAGCCCTGTGTGAACTCACAATGAACCAATCATTTTTTAGTCTTCAGGTCTCTTGTCCACTGAAAGTAGTGATTCCTCATTCATGTTTTTAGCATTATTGAACATTCCTAGTGAAATTAGGTGGAATAAAAACTATATTTTCACTTTATATAAAGCTATCACCTCGGTTTGTAGGGTGTACAGTGCTTAACAAATTTATTAGACCACCTGTCATAAAAATGAGAAGGACCATGCAGCATCACAAAGTGCTTTGATGTGACTCTTTCCTTTTCAGTGAGTTCTCGATGTTTTACCATGTTGAACAGGAGTGAGGAATTTCAAACTGAATTCATGTTTTTATACCCAAATTTGAGTCGGCACACTGGAGTTCTCTGAGAAGTCAGAAATTAATCAAGCATAACATTCAACCACTAAAACTATTTTTTTCTTTTCAGGAATGCAAGTAAATAACTGTAATTTGGCATCTTAATCAAAAAATAGTAATGTACTTTATTATTTTTTTCTGCTATTTTGTAAAACAGTAAATTCGAAAATTCATGGATAACAACAATAATTATATTTTAGCATTAAAAATATCATTTTGATTAAAGAGCTTGCACATACTGGTGGATTAACCATTACAGAAACATAAAAAATTATTTTGGTAATTATAATAATTTAGGGCAGTTGTGGCATAAACCTTACATTGGGTGGTGGTCTAGTAAATTTGTTAAGCACTGTACATCAGACATTATATTTAAGACAGATTACATTTAAGGGTGTTTTATTTATCCCCAATTTGGAGAATACCATTGTTATACCATGCTCTATAAAGGTTTTAAAGGGAATTGTGGAGTTTCCAAAGGAGACCGCCAGCTAGCAGCTAAGAATAATGGATCTTGTTAATGGTTAAATTTGGTGTTGTCCTTATTCATGCAAGGACAGAGAGACAGACAGAGAGGTAACACTGTTCTGCGTGTTAGATGAGGGAGCTGTGCCGTTATCTGCTGATCCCAGAACTTCCCTTGGAGCACCGGAGTGGGTCTGTATCACGTAGTGCACCCTGCACTGGGACTTTGCTGCCTGCTGACAGGAAAGCTCGATTAGCGAGCCACAAAGAGGCCAATATAGAGGAGCACTTCCTCAGCCAAAGGGGGTTTGTCCGGAGAACACGCTCCAACCTTCTTTCCTGACAGGGGACAGTGACAAACACACACACGGGCACACACTGTCTGGCCTACCTTGGGGGAATGCATGAATGATTGGGATTTGGTTTTTCCGACACACGTGCACGCTTGAATTCAAACACACAACATGACACATACACACATATATAAGAAGCCTTCCAAAAGGAATACATGGAGGCAGGGTGACTGTAATCTTTGTTCCAGTACTAAAACGCAACTGTTAAATTGATTTGGAAAGAAACAAAGTTTATGTTTTTTAAAGATTGCTGGCAGTCATCCAGAGAAAGAGATGAGTATGTTTGGACTGGCCAAAGCCCTGCGCGTGCTGCCTTCACTCAGACAATGGGATGTAGATGTGGAAGTGGGCCCGGGCCAGATGAGGAAAACGAGATAGCAAGGGTGGGATGAGGGGTGGAGGTGAGCTGAGCGCATACTGGTGGCCTGTTATGGGACCCTGTGGCGGAAGGGCATTGTTCAGCAGAGGAAAAACACAACAACAATAAAAAAAACAACTCTTCCTGAATCTTTTTATATGATTATGTAGAGAACAATTGAGTGGGTGGGATCCGCTACTTTGAGGATATTGAAAGAAGTCTCTCCTTTGAGACTTGGAATGATCCTTTCACACCTTACCCTGGAACACAAGCAGGAAAATAAAACAATGTGAGCTGCTGAGCAAGAAGCCTATTGATCAAGAACAGTGTCTCCATTGAGAGAGATTACAATGGCCTTTGGCCTGTGACACATTAAGCAATGAACCAAAGGTTAATGAGGGGAAAACTGAATGATGATCAATCTATAGTTTTTCAAATATACAGCATATTATGAACTATGCTTTTACATAATGCAAAGTCAATGAGTATTGAATCAAATTCAATTTAAAATGAACTCATGAGGTGAAATTAGAAGGAAAAGGGTAGGAAAAAAAACTTCTAATATGCCATGTTACATAACACACAGAAATACATAGATCCATATATCTACCAGAGAAAATCCAACCTTGAGTTGATGAGATTGTATTGTAGGTTATTGTATGAGTGAACATGAAATAGAAAGCTGAGTGTGTTGCATGTGCATACATTTGTGCTATAGGGATGCACCGTTTTATCAGCTGAACATGGACTATCATCGGCCTATTGGCTAATAAGATGATATTCACCAATGGCAGTGGCCAGTGTTTTTCAGTTGTATAACATTAATTTTGTGGTCCTTATGTGGTCTAGTTTCATACATTTTTATGATTGAATCTGTGGTCATTCAATGACAGTGTGATGAATAGCTGAAAGACTAAAACTGTTATTCTTTGTTTCCCTGGTCTCCCTGAACAACAAAATGTAAATAAACAAACGAAAAACATCAATATCTGAATCAGCTATCAGCAAAACTGTTATTAGTATTGATATCAGCTAAGAATTTCACAATAGGTGCATCCCTAGTGTGTATAATTATTGCCGGCCACATGATGTCTAGTTCACTGTTTGCCTTTTTAAGCTGATTCTGCTTGGCTGTAGATTTCACTAACCCTAAGGTCATGCACCTGATATACCTTTGAATCCTGCTGGTTGCTGGAGTGTAGAATCCTCTTAGGGGAAAGATGTGTCCAGAGATAAGAGTCTGGTGTGATGTTACGCATCTTGGCCCTCAAGGCCTAGACATTGGTTTTCTCTTCTTCTGGTTTTCACATTTTTGCAGCTTGCCATCGATTTAGTACTAGCTCAACTGATCTGCAATACAAACAGGTATTGTATGTTGTCTGTACACAGACTTTTGAATTGGAGATGCAAACGTTCATAAAGTCAAAATTTTTATCAGTATGGGTCACACTCTTACCTGTTCCTTTACTCATTCCTGATTTGTAAAGACTTCATTAAGATCATTAAACACTGTACCACAAAAGTGATATCCCTAGAAAACACGGTGAGATGCTGAAAGTTTGTGGTCTGCTCCTCTGAAAAAAAAAGTACTCAAGGCCAATAGTTCCTTGATTGATGCTTTGCTGATAAAGATAACCAACCTGTCATCAGTTAGAAATTGCAAATTCATGTGTGTAATTTTGCTTTCCAATAACTACATTCCTGATGTCATTATTCTGATGCAGGATTCCAGCATGATCTGGTTGATCTGTTTGATGTCATAGCGATCTGTTTGTTTTGTAAATTAATGGCTGAGCTCAACCACATATAGCTTAACATAGTCATGAATTTTTTGACCAATGTATGCAGTGTCTTTTGTTGTTGGTCTTATTGTTGTTGTTTTTAGCATAATTTTTTATGTATTATTGGTTATTAATGCATTTGATTCTACTATTGATGACCTGTAATTATTGCAGTGTCATGTGTGCCATACCTTATAACCTTGCATGGCAGAACTGCAGTTTAAAAATGCCGTAATTAGTAAGCTTTACAAAAATACTGGATGTTAACTAAATAGTGTATGGCCACTAGCAGGTCAGAGACATGCAAACCTTAAAGGTAAGAAGATGATATCATCCTGAACATAATCAAACTTTATTACTGTTCTACAATATGCTGAAATACTGAAAGTAATATGGTCACATAATATGGTCACAAATTTTAGAGCTGTAAACACTGTATTGGTAAATATTCAATAATCAAATCTTGTCATACTAACAAGACAATAATGGGTTCACTCTCGTTACAGCAAAGAGGCTAACATTAAGCACTAATTTTTAAAAAAACTAAGAGAATTTTAAGCACAGATAAAAACAACTATTTCATTTCCATTTAAATTTTAAATGATAGTGGTGGAAATACTACAATTACGTTTTAAATGAGGTGAAAAGTGAGAAAATGAGAACCAACTGTGTAAAAGATCCTTCAAACATCAAACAAAAAAGAAACCTGAACCCAGAGACCCCTTTCTGAAAGGTAAACATTTATTACTTCAGGGGTGCCTGATGGGCAGGGAGGCAGTCACTTCACCAGGCTGTAAATGTCATCTTCTCTTTGACACATTAGTAACAAATGAGTCAAGGCTCCAGTGGCAATAGAGCTCTGACCTTCTTTTTTCTGGCCCAGACAACTAGCTGGCTAAAACCATAAGCAGTGCTTTCAAAGAGTACTTATAGAAGATATAAAAGAAAAATTATAAAGTCAGTCATTGGGAAAATGGCCAACATGTCAAAGAAAAAGGCAAAGTACTTATGTAAACTTTGCTGTCTGTATAAATACAGGAACAAACATAACCACAGACTATATAAATATAGACACTGAAAACACAGAGTGCATACAGTTTTAGGTATACATCATGAGTATATAACAACAAAAACACGATTCACTGAATTATTCTACATAGCGGTCATTATGACATTATTGTATCATAATGATATAATACTCTTGTACTCTTGTACAATGTAAAATATTGTACACTGAAAAGGTGGAATATTTTTGTCAAATCTTGATGTTTTAAAAGATTTAAATGCACGCTGATAATGTCAGCGAGAATAAATGTTTATACAATTATGAGCATTATTGAAGTAAGATTTAAACATTTCAGACTTTTTGAAATGTGGGTGCCTTCTAGAAATTCAAACCCATCATGTCATAAAGAAAATGTACTTTAAATTTTGTCCTAAAGCAAATCACTTAATGATGGCTATTAAGGAAAATTACTAAAACTAACTTAAGCAGGTCCTATTCTAAAAGGGGCACAATAATCTCTGAGGTGTTTTTTTTTTTTTAACATTAGGCTGCCTTCTGGAAGTTCTGACCTGGGCCAGACACCAAGGCTTCAAAATTGGCAACTGTCTCTCCACGCCATTAATCAGGCACAAGGGCTGTCTCCCATCCAGATGGGGAGCCTCTCTACAACCGGAGAAAAATAAGCAGGCTAATTAATTCTTATTGTTATAGACAGAGGGAGATTAGATGGAGAGAAATTGAGAAGGGGACAAGAAGTGAGAGTGGTGAATAAGTCACCTTTAACAAAGGCCTGGATTCACAATATATTCTCCCTACGTGGTCATTGTTTTTTCAGCAAAATATATGTATGATGTGAAATGCTGTATGACTGAAAGGGGAGGACAGAGAGACATCATAGCTAGAGGTTAATGAATGATAACGAGCTCGGAGCACTCTGGGACACAGTGTGGCAGTGATTAGACAGGCCCAGTAGGACACAATCAAACTCTGAGTTCACTTTACAAGCCTGAATAAGATAACAGAGAATAATTCCCACAGGTTACTTTATAATATAACTACGCTGAACACCTAGCTACACACTGAAGCCTAAAGATAAATATAGCAGACTACTGTACTATAGTTCTTGTCGGGATATTTGTATTTGTTTTCATTTTTCTAGATTTGTCGATGTGATCACTGAGTAAATATAGATAGATCTCTTTAAACTCTAAATATGAAGTTGAGCCTGTTTCTAAACTGCCCTAATAAACACAATGAACAGTGTAACAAATAATTAGTTATAAAGCTATTGTAAGTGAAATTTTTTCAGATTTCTATCAATAAAAGTATTCATAGTGAATTCATTCAGACAAAGCACACTGCAATCATTGTTTTCTTATTCTTTGCCATAATAATATTACCACCTAAAAATTCATGTTTTATAAATTGTTACAAATTACATCTCTTTGCAACTATCACAGGCCTGAAACATGACGTTTATTGATTAGTGCAAAGACTGTAATCAAGAGGAAACAGTTCAAGCTTAGTTTCCATAATTATTGTATTATTTTTGGTATATTATAAGCTACCAGACAAGTTGCTAATATTTTGTTACCTAGAATTTTGTTTAACAATATAAGGTGTGCAACATCGTTAACACCACAAAAAAATAAAAAATAAAAAAAGTTAATTGATTGATTCAACTAGTAAGACGTTTTATCAAATAAATCAAAACTTACAATTTAACTGTAACTTTAGAAAAAGAACTATATATATATATGTAAAATTCCCCACTCGCCCTGCGGGCGTTCTTCTCACCAGAGGCCTGGGAGCTTGAGGGTCCTGCGCAGTACCTTAGCTGTTCCTAGGACTGCGCTCTTCTGGACAGAGATCTCAGATGTCGTTATTGGAATCTGCTGGAGCCACTCTCCCAGTTTGGGGGTCACTGCCCCGAGTGTTCCGATTACCACGGGGACCACTGCTGCCTTCACCTTCCACATCTTCTCTAGCTCTTCTCTCAGCCCTTGGTATTTCTCAAGCTTCTCATGTTCCTTCTTCCTAATGTTGCCATCACTCTGGATTGCTACATCTATCACTACGGCCTTCTTCCTCTGCTTGTCCACCACTACTATGTTCGGTTGGTTAGCCATCACCAGTTTGTCCGTCTGTATGGAAGTCCCACAGGATCTTAGCTCGGTCATTCTCAACCACCTTTGGAGGTGTATCCCATTTTGACCTCGGGACACTTGGTTATGGCGTTCCATGTACGCCCTGCCTGCTAGCATCTTGCACCCTGCTGTTATGAGCTGGATTGTCTCAGGGGCATCTCGGCACAGCCTGCACCTGGGGTCTTGCCTGGTGTGATAGACCCCAGCCTCTATCGATCTTGTGCTTAGGGCTTGTTCCTGTGCTGCCATGATTAGTGCCTCTGTCCAGCCATTGGTAGG
>VUQI01061277.1:14904-33462 GCA_015106735.1 Paratilapia polleni
AAAGGATATATGCTGTATAATGTATTGAGGCTTTAAAAAAATACCAAGTCAGATATACACTATATAATCAGGCCTTAATATTTTGTTGAAAGTTTAAAGAATTTAGAGAATTGGCATGTACCTGTGCTTCAGATAAGCTATAGACAGGACTAATTCAGTATAAATATTTTCAAGTAAATTATTTGAGGTATTTTAAGATTTTAACAGTTCGGCCGATGCAGACACAACTGCCCTCGAGTGAGTCCCTGTGCATGCAGGTGACTTTTATTTAGTTTTCCAGCAGGCTGAGTGTGGTGATGGTCCAGTTATGCTCATTCGCTGTGGATTTCTTTTCTATAGGCTGCCCGTGAAGAGACCATAACTTTACCACGAAAGGTAACCAGCTAATACTGTAAGGAATCATTATCTTACAGTACATTGCAGTATGTTTAGCTAGCCAGTACTATACAACTTCATGTCACCAAAAATACCCAGACAAGGGGAGTTTTGTGTGTGTGTGTGTGTGCTTGTGTGACAGACTGAGGAAGCGTTAGAGAGAACACCCTGCTCCTGATTTGGATGCGTCTCTAATTCCTATCAAGATGAGAGCTGTCTGAACAGATTTCTCTCATCATTATTTGCTCTGAGATTTACTTGTGCTTGTAAATGGTGTTGATTGAGGGTAATTTGGCTTTTTAATTGCTGAACAGCTGCCACACTCACTGCTGATTGCCATTGTAGACTTTCTCAGTAGATCACTCATAGACCCCTAAATGCCTCATTAAAACGTTATGCAGAATCTCATGAAACGTGAAGAGAAGGAACCCTTCATAATGTTTTACTGATTTGTGTTTTATCATCAGAAAGGTCGTTGTAATTATCGTCAATGTCAGCAAATGCAATGCCAAGAGACGAGTGTAGTAATGACTTTTTGAAAGTTGAATTAAGAGTTATTTGTGGATGCACTACAGGCATTTCAGTCTCTTTGATAGAGATGAACTCCATATGCCAGTTTTCGAATTGTATATGCCTGTCAAAATTTTTATGTTGTCTCTCTGCATATTCATTATGACTTGTAATATATTCTTTTTGTGTGACTTCACAAGAAGTGTTGGGCAGCCAGTCTTTCTTCTCTGTATCTGCCAAGAATGATTCGCCTCCCAATTAAAACATGATGGAGTTAAGACACAGAACTTCGCACAATTTGTGACAAAATTGTGCTTTGTTAAACATCTTATATTTCTTAAGAAACCGTGCACTTTTTTATTGTTACCCTTTTGAATTAAAAAAAAATTGTACTGTAAGTTCATCTAAACAGATTATCCTCAACATTAAAGCCACTGACAGAAAAAGTGAATAGCACTCATCATCTCATTGCAATGCAATATTCTGCTGGGAAACCTTGAGTTCTGGCATTTGTGTGGACATTACTTTGACACATACCACCCACCTGAACATTGTTTCAGACCAAGCACTACAACAATGGCAGTGGTTCTCCCTGACAGCAGGGTCCTCTCCCAGCAGCACAGTGCACCCAGAGCATGACAAAGAGCCCAAGTATGGTCCGATACAGAGATCCCAATCTGATCAAGCATCAGTGGGATGCAGGGGAACAAGCCTAATTCACAGAGGCCCTGACGTCCAGCTGCTAGACATCACAGGGCAGCCCAAGAGGTCCCATGTCCAAGGTGGGCTATTTTGTTGGGTGTTTCCCACACAGAATTTACGTGAGTGGGATGCCTAAGTTTTTGGTTTTTTTTGCTCATTCCACAGAATACCACCATCCGCGATAGATTTGCTAATAGGACTGATTTGAAAAGTTAAGTCATTGCTAACCAGTTTTTCCCATTTCGTTTTTTTTTTTTTGTTTGTTTTTTTTCCTTATTGCCAGGTTGATGATGCCACTGTTGCGACATCTTTGATATCATTCACCTGCTTTTCTAGTGAGTTGTCCTGTGGTCAGATCTACTCCAGCTCCACCATATTAGACTGCAGGTGGTGGTTGTCCTTGTTCTGCTGCAAGCTGGACAGCCACACCAGCCAGAATCTGCTGCAGGTGGAGAGCTGATTTATGTGCCGAGCAGCAACAAGCAGAACTAGAACTACCACTGACACCTGGAGTCAAAAGAGTTGGAGTCTGTCAGTGGAATGAAAGGCTCTCTGGAGAGGCAGTTAAATATATTGCTCCGATATTTATTTGTCAGTAAGAGGCAATTAAAATATTTGCAGAAAGGCACCTGATATAAGGCATTAATTAATAATTCATTAAAAAAAAGCCCTTACCTTCTGCCACAAATAGAATGTGGGAAGCACTGTGTTGGGACAAGGGGTGACTTTAGACACAAGGCAGGCGGTTTTATTGTTCTGGCAGATTGGTGTAGAATCAATCCCAGCTTCCTGGTGCCTGTGCAGTGTTTATACAGAGTTTTGCTTTATTGAAAAACCCAACATGATCAGCGTTAGCATGTATAACTCAGAAGTCCTTTTTGTAGCTTGTAAGCACAGTCCGATCTCTTTGACATGCCGTGCAGAAATGTTTTGCCTGTCATAACTGCAGCATTGATGCCTGTAAGAAGACAAACCGTAAGCTCACCTTATTAGACTGGTGCTGTTAAAGAGAATCAGCGTTTAACCTTGGAAAGATCTGTTTATTTAATGAAAAACTTAATAAGCAACAGTATGCAAACTCAGACACCCACACTCTTCTTTTGTACAGATTGGTGCCTGGGAGCCGTCTTATACTCTTTATCATGAACACTTCCGCTAGAGGGGCTGTTATTTAACTGCCTTGCTCGAAGATAGGGCGGCAGTAGCTATTAAAAGAGGTGAGGAGGTGGTCTCATTTGGTTTAGCAAGAAGCCCTCTAATCTGCCTCTGTAATTACAAGGCCATTACTGCGTTACTAGGGCATCAGGTCATTTTAATTACCTCCGGTCAAATCAATAATCAACTGTTTAAATAATTAAAATGATTATCGAAATGACCCAGTGTTGCCAGTGGATATGAAAAGCTTCATACCCTGACTATTATTTATACTCTGATTAGCCACAACAATAAAAACTGGGTGGGGCCTCCATAGATCAGGATTGTACCTGAGCATCCTATGACTGCTTGACCAGATTTGGATATGGGGAGTTTGAAAGCCAGGTCAACGACTTTTAGTCTCTCTCATGTTCCTTGAGACATTCTTGAGCATTTTATACAGATGCTGCGATATGCATTGTGGTGCTGGAGGAGGCCGCTTCTGTCGGGGAGTGCTGTAGCAGAGGGAAGGGAGCTTGGTCTGCAACAATTTTTAGGTGGGTGGTATGTCTGAACGTAACACACATGAATGCAGGAACCAAGATTTCCCAGCATTACACTGCATTGTAAAGAGGTGATTATTAGTTATAGTTAATAGTTATTAATTTCACCTGTTAGTTGTTTTAGTGTTGTGGCTGATCTGTGTGTGTACGCCATATGAAGTCAGACGTTAGTGATCTAACAGCGATCTGCTCTGTCATTAGGCTGGGAAGGCGATATTTTTGACAACACATTCGAGCAGACTTTCTCTCTTTTTAAGTACCTTTAAGTTCTCTGAGTGCTCCCAGTCACTGTGATTTTTGTCATGTCCCCAGGAAAGTACACATAATTTGAATTCGAATGCAGCAAATCCTTTTATCTTGTCAAAATCCTCTTTGATTCTGTTAGGAAAGCATTGCTATGATTTGAGAAAAGAAAGATAAGTAAAAGATAAGATAGGGGATGATCACTTTTAAAGGGCTGTCATTTGGATTGAACTCAGCAGCTGTGCTGCCAGCGACAAGAGATGCAAAGCTTCCATGAACCTGATGTAAAGCTTGCATCTTGCACAAGCTGAGAGCGTTGTACTCTACTGGTTATGTTTTAATGAGTAGCAATTGTTAGCCAATTTGCATGTAAAACAATGTAATTATAAACAAGCATCAAAAAGCTGTAATACTTCTAAAAAATGTAAATTACTCTCCATTATAAAGTGCAACAAAACCTAAGCCATGCCTCCGAGCCAGGGCCTCTAGGTTTTGGATGCTTGCTTCCATTATTAATGCTATTCACAAGCCAAACTTTTTAGGTTGGTGCAGTTGGGTGCTTTAATCTATTTTTGCTGTAAATTAATGAATTTTTAAAGAGGACTGGTCCTCACTGAATAGGGCTGGATGTGGGAATGTAGTTTGAGTCTTGGTGACGCAGTGCTATAGCCCTCTTTACTGTGCAAAGCATGAGTTCACAAGCAGCATCCCATCTGTCTCTTGGGACCTTTCGTTGCGGGATTTTGCCGAAATGCTGCACTCCTATGTTTTATTTATGACAAAATATGCCTTTTTAACTTTGCCGTTGTCAGAATCTGGAATTTTGATAGCTTTTTCCTAGTCGGTACTAGTAAGTCTTCTGGGTCGCTAACTCCCTCTACCTTGGCAGATGTTTTCAGGTGTAATGTTCTGTGTGGGCTTAGTGAGTTAAATATTTTATTCTAGGCCTTGAGGGATTCAGTGGAACCTACTGATTTTCTTGCCTTCTTTCAATCAGATTTTCTTTCAGACTTGAGAAAAATAGTGTGAGTCAGTAACGTTCTATTTCAGCTGAGATGCCACTGGATTGACTCAGTTGACATGAGCCAGCCAGCAGGTTTCACAAAAAAAAACGGATGAAAGTGTTGTTCTGTTATGGATAAATTATTATCCTCTGTATGGCTGTATTCCTTTTTCTCTTATTATTTCTTTCAAACTTTAATTTTTCTGACCACTCTCTTTAAAGACTCAATGTAGCTCACTGTGAAACAGTGAGCTACATCGATGCCTCTCCAGGTCTCCTTTAAAAACAAGTAGACAGTATCAAGCGATAATTGCTTAACCCAGCTCCATTGAGGGATAAGGAAACAGCCACCATGAGGGCCTCTGATTTGCCTTGATATCTTATAATTGAACCTTTTCAGGGGTATGCTTTCTGTGCTGAAGCAGAAAGTAATTAAGATGTTCAATACTGCTTTTTGGACCTTTTCCTCCTTCCTTTGAATGGCCCACACTTCGAGACATGACAGCGCTCAGTATGCCTACAGACTTTCTTTTGACACATTAGCCTTTCCCTTGCCAAGGCAATCCTTCCCAGAAACCCCCTCTGCTCTGCACGCTCCGGGTGGGTATTTTGTCATTACTTCATTTTCCTCTGAAAATATTTTGATGCCTCTTTCCTTTGGCTCCCTCCCTCCCCGTTCTCTCACCCATCCCCCGTCACTCCATTCAAAGTTCTCTATTAAAATGCAGAACTGTAAAGCCTCTCTCAGTCTAAAAGCCTGCTAGCAGCGGGGGACTGTTAGCTGTTAGTGATGCATACAGCTGAGTGAGTGCATCACAGCTACAAAGTCTAATGGGTGAATACATTCAATCACACACATACCCTCAACTCTTTTTTAAAGGGACAATGTTCACAGTCATGAAAGCTCCATCCACAGTGCAGAGAGTGATGTATTTAAATTCTTTGGAGGAAAGAGATTTCTTGTTCATAAACGTCCAAATCCTTGCTCTTCTTTTTTTTTTCTTCTTATAAATCTTGTAATCTTTTCTTTAAGTGTAAACTAATATATCACAACTGTCAAGTTAAAAAAGTTAACTTTTTATATTCTTTTTTAAAGTAAAAGATAAAAACATAAGATCTTTTTTTTTTATAGTGTAATTGAAAGCACTTCTTATGCCAACTAATGTTAGCCAAACATCTATCTCTGAAAATGCATGTTCCTCTGCACAACCATACTAAAACCTTTCAAGCTATTTAATGAAACCGTGCTTTTCTGTATGATCCTCTGCCAGAATATTCTCATTTCACCACCACCTTTATTTCCTATTCAGCAGCAATCTCTTTGAAATATATCTCTTCTGTATGTTGTTTTTGATGTTTCCTGAAGAGGGATGCAGAGTTCAGTCTTGTAAGGTTTTGACAAGTGTCGGCAGGAATTGTGTTGTTTGCATCACTGCCCAGTCACTGCATTTTAATTAATGCAACAAGAAGAACCTCTTTAAGAGAGGTTTAAGGCAGTTTCTGAACTGCCACAAGATTTGCTGTATCCGTACATTTTTATTTCTAAACATGTAAACCATCATGTATTTTTAAGGATAAAACAGATACATTTTTAGTGCTTTAATTGCTCCCATCCTCAAGGTAATAGCACAGAAATTTAGGGTGTAAAATTGAATTAATACCATTAGAAGCATCATAGGCAGATGCTTCTTCTGATACAGAATATGATGCTGTCATCTAAGGACTGACATTTTTCCAAGCATAAGTGAAATTGGAGCATGCTCATTGATTATATTGGTGTTTTTATTTCAGATGCCTTTTAGTGAAAAGCAACATTTGAACCAAAGGAGCATCAGCGATGATCGAAATAGACAAGTGTTAGTTTTCTCTGTCGCTGCAGGTTGTTCTATAAAGTTCTGCTTTTTTAGTATAGATAACCATCAACAAGTACCTTTCATGAATAAACTGTCTTTTAGAATTTAGCACTTAAACGTGTGTATTCTCCACAATACAGGGTGTTTCTACAGAAAACTGATATCTCCAAGATTAGCACTGATATACGGCAAGATCTCTTTTCTCCAGTTTTCACTTTTCTTCCTTGATCCCTGTTGTGAAACACAGCAGATATCATGAAACAAAAGGTACAGTTCTGAGGTTAGCTTAGTCACTGTGGGACCAGTTGACTGAGCCGACTAGGTAATTGGTTGCGTCTACCCGCCCAGCAGGGCTCCTCTCCCCAGAAGCCAAGTCATGCCCCTCCTCTTCTCTCTCTGCTCTCTTCTATTACTCATCATCCCAACACCTCACTACGCTAGCGGTGTGAAGCTACACCGTGCCGCCATGCAGCCAGCCCACGCTCCCAAAACTTCTCAACAACAACAGCCACGGCAGCCACAGCAGGTCGAGGCTTGTGGCAGGCTGATTTGCAGTTTGAGCCTCCTTTTAATGAGGGGAAAATAAGTACTTGTTGTTGTGTGTCTTGCGTGTCACCACCCCCTTCCCCACCTACCCGCCACCACTACAACTACTAATGCTATATTCCCTTTAGCAAAAAAAAAGAAAAAAAAAAAAAGAAGGTGCACTAATTAAGATGGCTTCCTGGGATTTAGAAAAGGGGGTTGGAAGTGGCTTCTCCCACAGTGGCAGGGCCTTGAGGAGGGGATGGGGGTGGTTTTGTGCGAGAAGCCTCATCGGGCATATCTCTTCTCTCGGTTCCTCTTTCCTTCCCTTAGTCCCTTAGCCTGGCTTGTTTAGCTTGACGAGTCTGCCGCTAAACATGTATTTTTTTTCTATGTGTAATTAAGCAAGGTTTTTGCAGAAGCTGGGTATTTCCCTTCTTCTTTTTCTTCCTTGTATATTTTGCTCTCCAGGGGGATTGGCGGAAAGACAGACAGAGGGGTTTGTGTTCGTCTTGGTAGGCAGGCTCATTGAAGTTCTCCCACCTTGATTATATACAGCATGAATGGAGAATGTGCGTGGGCTAGTGGGCTCTTTGTTGTTCAAGGACACTGGAAGGTTACTTTCCAGGATGCTGATAAAGGTTTGGCTTTTGGATTTCTATATCTTGGGGAGGTTGAATTCATCCAGCCATTATTAACTATCCAGACACTGGCCGTCAAAGGTTTACCTGTATTTTTTAGAATATATGACATTTATGTTCTAATAGCACCAAGCACGAAACAAGAAGCTGATCTTACTTGAATCAGAGCGAGGTTTGAATGCAACATCTTCACTCCTGTGATGAGTAACAGTTACATGACGTTCTCAGTCCAGTAGTGACAAATCTACAAATGTTCTGTGACTGATTGAAGTACAGAACAATTGGTGAGTAATTTCTCTTGGGTGTACCAAATGATTCCCTTTTCTTTAGTTCTGAATCATGCTAAAAACGCCCACTACCAAAAAAATAGTTCAGTCTCTATGTAACAGAAGGCACATTTTTAGGTTCAGTGCCACTCTAAAAATAGCTTCTAAAATCAAATGTTGAGGGTTATTGAGGTTTCATTGTTTGGGTCTGTCTGGCAAGGACCTGAGACTCTGAGGAGGAAGTAGGGTGGATATGGACTTGACAGAAGAGTGAGGCACGTCGAGAGTCAGAGAATTAGAACACTGTGTGTGTGTGTGTGTGTGTGTGTGTGTGTGTGTGCGCGCGCGTGTGTGCATGTATGCGTGTGCGTGCATGTACGCGTGCCTGTGTGGAGGGGTAGACAGAGAGGGGAAGGGGACGAGCCTTTCGGCTCCTCCAGAGGGTTGGAATTCCTCCCGAGCTGTTCCCCCCATTTGGCAGGCACTTGTGAAAACAATTCCCCAGCTTTTAGTCACTCTGCAGATCCAATTGCCATTTCCACTTTGGAGGGAATGAGAGTGCGAGGCAATCCAGATAGACAGAACACAGAGAGAGAAAGAGAGAAGAGTTTTAATCGGGTTGGACAGATGCCGAGGCCAGTTGAACGGTTGTGCGATATTAATATCTTATGAAGGCTGTCTGGCAGTCCATGCTCACCGTCTTGTGTGTTTTGTGTTTGTACGTTGCAGCAGCGGCCATTACAGGGGCTAAATGAAGAACTTGTGAACATGCACGAGGGAAGAACTCTACCTTTCACTTCGGTGACTTCCCCAGATGCTGTGGCCCAAAGAAAGATGGAAAGGAATGGGAAGAGTAAGACACTTAACTCGCACTTAGTCCCCCATGCAACTTTGCTTCTCACTGTAAAACTAATGGAATAAAACTGTTTGATAAAAGTTTTTTTTCATATCCATAGTTCACAGTGCAGATCATATTTATTCGCACTGTGACAGAAAAAGTGATGAACATGCCAAAATATTTAGTTTTCCGTTATATAAAGCTACACTGTATGTGGAGAATATTCTGCAAGTTAACATCTGTGTGTGTGCCAAGTGTGCTTTCTGCTCCAGCTAAAGGAGATGAATAGGCATAGTAAATAAACCTCCTGCTCTTCTAGGCTTGAGCCAAGACTGCTGCACAGAACCCATTCAGTGAGCCAACAGGAGATCCTCCATACACCACGTCTCTGAGCCTCTCACCTTCCCTTTTGACCCCTGACCCAATAAGCACTATGACCTCGGAGCTGGAGAGTAGCCTTACTTCAATGGACTGGCTTCCCCAACTCGGCATGAGGGCAGCCATCCAGAAGGCCGATGCAGGACACCACCACGGCCACCACCATGGGCACCACCACCACGGGCATCATCACGGGCACGGGCCTGGCAAGAAAATGGTACATTTGGATCCAGGAACAACGCTGGACCAAGAGGAAGCAGCACAGCACAGAGATGGTAAACCTCCCTACAGCTACGCCAGCCTCATCACCTTTGCTATCAATGGCTCGCCACGCAAACGGATGACCCTCAGTGAGATCTACCAGTGGATCTGTGACAACTTCCCTTACTACAGAGAGGCAGGCAGTGGCTGGAAGGTAGGACAGGAAATAAGATAAACTGTGTTTTGTTCTTGTTCTTCAGTTGATCTGGTTCTAATGTGAGTCTGATTTCAGAATGGGAAATGTTTTATAAATTGTAAAGCTAACAGTTTTTTGATCAGTCATTACTCTGTTTTAGGAGGGAGTAAAGTACAAAACATATGGGTTGACCAGAGTCAATTTGGGTTTCATTTCTAGTTTCATTCCTATTTTGTTTTACGGCTGCAGAGGTCTCTTTTTCAGTGTCTTTATATGTGAAAACTGTGGTGAAACTGAATGGATCCGAACATACTCCAGCTCTGATCATGTAGCATATCACCAGCCTACAGTGCCTTGCAAAATTATTCATACCCCTTGAACTTCTCTACATTTTGTCACGTTACAACCACAAACTTAAATGTATTTCATTGGGATTTTGTGTGATAGACCAACACAAAGTAGTGCATAATTGTGAAGTGGAAGGAAAATGATACATGGTGTTCAAAATCTTTTTACAAATAAAAATCTGAAAAGAGTGGCGTGCATTAGTATTCAGCCCCATCTGAGTCAATACTTTGTTGAACCACCTTTCGCTGCAGTTACAGTCTTTTGGGGTGTATCTCTACCAGCTTTGCACATCTAGAGACTGCAATTTTTGCCCATTCTTCTTTACAAAATAGCTCCAGTTCAGTCAGATTGGATGGAGTAACTCTAGCTGTATGTTGAGGGTCGTTGTCCTGCTGGAAGGTGAACCTCCACCCCAGTCTCAAGTCTTTTGCGGCCTCTAACAGGTTTTCTTCCAGGATTGCCCTGTATTTAGCTCCATCCTTCTTCCCATCAACTCTGACCAGCTTCCCTGTCCCTGCTGAAGAAAAGCATCCCCACAGCATGACGCTGCCACCACCATGTTTCATGGTGGGGATAGTGTGTTCAGGCTGATGTGCAGTGTTAGGTTTCCGCCACACATACCGTTTTGCATGTAGGCCAAAAAGTTCCATTTTGGTCTTATCCGACTAGAGCACCTTGTACCTGTGGACAGATTCTCCCACCTGAGCTGTGGATCGCTGCAGCTCCTCCAGAGTTACCATGGGCCTCTTGGCTGCTTCTTGCTCTCCTTGCCTGTCAGTTTAGGTGGATGGCCATGTCTTGGTAGGTTTGCAGTTGTGCCATACCCTTTCCATTTTCAGATGATGAATTGAACAGTGCGCCATGAGATGTTCAAAGCTTGGGTTATGTTTTTATAACCTAACCCTGCTTTAAACTTCTCCACAGCTGCGTCTCTGACCTGTCTGGTGTGTTCCTTGGTCTTCATGATAAGGTTTGTTCACTAATGTTCTCTAACAAACCTCTGAGGCCTTCACAGAACAACTGTATTTATACTGAGATTAAATTACACACAGGTGGACTCTATTTACTAATCAGGTGACTTCTGAAGACAGTTTGTTGCACTGGATTTTATTTAGGGGTATCAGAGTAAAGGGAGCTGAATACTAATGCACGCCACTCTTTTCAGATTTTTATTTGTAAAAAGATTTTGAACATCATGTATCATTTTCCTTCCACTTCACAATTATGCACTACTTTGTGTTGGTCTATCACATAAAATCGCAATAAAATACATTTAAGTTTCTGGTTGTAACGTAACAAAATGTGGAGAAGTTCAAGGGGTGTGAATAATTTTGCAAGGCACTGTAGGCTGGTGATGTGCTACATGATCAGAGCTGGAGTATGTTCTGATCCATTCAGCTTCACTATAGTTTTGAGGCACTGTATGTTAAAACGTTGTTCAGTTAAATGGCATGTACTTTTTGGAATTTGACACACATGATCTTAGTTAGTCAGAGAAATAGATCGTCACAAAATCTCCTTATTTTTCACTTAATTTTCACACAGTTTTTGTAGTACAATGAAATTCTTTTGTTACTGCAAATCCCACTTTGGAATCAGGGGTTAGCTGTGATACAGCACTATGAAGTCATACCATTGTTTCCCTACAGAAAATTATACTTGGGTGGGTCGCCCAGGTTTAATTCGCGATTTGTTTTAGATTTTTCATTCATCCAAGACAACGACACGATCGATGATTTACTACTGGACAATCCCCTCACTCTTATTTTGAAAGTTCAGTTGCTGGTAACCACCTAGCTCTGGTGCTTCCCATCTTGTCTCCAAACAGGCTGGTCAGGTCGCTGTTGTAGCAGTTCATCTTCAGCTGTCTCAAGACTCTTGTCCCAGTGTCTGACAAAATCTGATTTCACTGTCTTGGAATGTGATGATATTCATAGTCCTTGTTCTGCCCTGGAGATCTGCTATGAGCTGGGAATACCACTCTAACCAGAACTTGCAGCAGGGATAGAGCTAGTGCCACTATGCTTTAGCTCATTGGGGCTGCAGAGCAGAACAAGGAATTTGCTCGCTAGCTGCAGTTCAACATGGTGGAGTTGGAGTCCATCAATGGCAAGAGAAACTTATTGGAGAGGTAGCAGATAATTGCTCCATGTGCATGCATGCACCCTGTCTCACTACCGCCAAAAATACATTTTAATTCTGTGGGAAACACTTCATAGTGTTACAGACCTTGCTCAAGTGCTCAACAGTAGCAGCTTGTGAGTGTTAGGGTTTACACCCAAAACCTTCTGATCTGAAATATAATCTGTTGATCTTTGACGGTAGAGGTAGTTTAAAATAGGGCTGTCATGTCTATATGTTAGTCTTTTTTTTTATTTTAAAGTCTATATTAGGCAGTTTTATGTTTTTTTAGTTTGGGCGGTTAGATGAATATATTGGCAATTGGTCCAGTTCATTGGTGGTTGGTTTTTTGGGCCGATTATTTCCATGATTTTTGTAATTTTATCTTTCTAATTTAGTGGTTTGCCTCCTTTAGTATTCAATTGAGTAAATAATTTGCTTGTAAAGACCAATTGCTGAACAGTGCCACAAAGTGGTGCCACCTTTTTTTTGCTCTATTGGTCCAGAGTGGATAGTTGTATAGAGACACCGATAGAGATTATCATCATCTGTGACTAGCTGCAGAGAACTTGCGTTGAATGGTCAGTGTTAAGTGCTGTAAAACAAATCTCCAGTGTGGAAGCTTACCTTCCTATTCTGGAGCTCATGATAGGTAAGATAGCCATGTTTTGCTAATTTTCACAGATATCACCACACTTTATTCGATGTTATCCCCACTTCTCGATCTGTTAGGCTTCTGTGATCTGATTGTTTCGTTTAGGTCCTATGGGTTGCCATTTTTTTCTGAAAAAAAAAACAAAACTAAAAAACAAGCAAACCCCAAATAGGTGATTAGTGGAACATAGGCATAGAACACCTTCAAGTCAATTCAATTCAATTCAGTTTTATTTATATAGTGCCAAATCACAACAGCAGTTGTCTCAAGGCGCTTCATATTTTAGGGTAAAGACCCCACAGTATTAGACAGAAAACCCCAACAATCAGATGTCCCCCATGAGCAAGCACTTGGCAACAGTGGGAAGGAAAAACTCCCTTCTAACAGGAAGAAACCTTTGACAGAACCAGTCTCAAGGAGGGGCAGCCATCTGCCATGACTGGTTGGGGCTGATGTATTCATAAATACATCAGCAATCACCAGTTGTTGGACTGATGCTGGCTGGTTTAAAAAATATGAGCATACTACCCATTTCTAATTTCCAGTCTATTTGGCATCAGTCCAGCATGCTACTCTACATACTCATGTTGACTGTGTCTCGTATCAATCAAATCTCTTGGTGTATTTTTATAACTTTCACTTTTCTAAAGCTAAGCCTAGATTTGAAAGGGGATTTGTAAGAAATCAGACTGAACAAGCAAATTTGATACTGAATACAAATTTCTGTCCTATTTGACATCCTTATCCTTTAGAACTCATAATCTTAGTGATCGGAATACACAACCCTGAACCAGTTGTAACCCAGTAGAGCACAGAACCCTGTTAGTGAACCAGGAATGATTGACAGATGCATTTCGTCTCATTCAGATGACATTATTAAATCCTTATGCAAATGTAGCTATGCAAATCCTGGCTAATATGAGCAGAAAGGTGGCTGTGTTATTGGAGACAAATGAATAGATCCCTGCGGTTGTGTCTTGGGGATTCTCTGCCTTATTAGTGAGGAAGGGAATGGATATAGTCCTTCTACTGACACTGAAAAGGCTGTCTGCAAACTATCAACCAATTCATCTCTCTGAGAGCAGGAACATTTTTCTTTTTCTCTCATTATTTCTCTCTCTTTCACTTTCTATCTTCATCTCCCAAACACTTGCTCTCCACCAAACCCCCTCTCCTCTTTCTCCTTCACTCTCATATTCACTCACTCACTCACTCACTCACTCCCCTCCTCTCTTCTTTCCCTGTTTCTGTTCCCTGTCTATAATCTTCAGCACACCGTTCCCTGAACGGAGGCATGCCAGAAATGGAGACAAAAAGGTTATGATAAAAGCCAGGTTGTGTTGGCAGAGCTTCTTACCAGTTAGCAGGATTCAATCAATTAGTTTTCTGTTCGGATAGAGAGAATGGGGGTTACTGAGACCATCCAGGCTTTCTCTCACTGCAACTCTTGACTGCCTTTCCTGCTGGTTGTATTTGAGTGCCAGGATGTTTTAGTATCCCATAATTATACCGCTAGATTCATTGATTTGTGTGTGTGGCTGCATTCTAGTAACATCATTAAGGCACTATGCTGATGGCATTGTGGTTTCCTTTTCATACACTCTGGCATTTGTCCACTATACCAATGCAGGGAGTTTTTTGCAAGAGACATAACCCAGAGTTGTGTTGGATTCAACTCAGGCCAGGGCTCTATAAAAATACACAGTGTTTTAATTTGTCAATATAGAAGTATTTGATAAAAAAGATATTTTAGACTACAAATATATATATATATTTGGGCCTTTTTTAAGCCTTTATTTTGATAGGACAGTAGAGAGAAGACAGGAAAGTTGGGAGAAAGAGCAGGGGGAAGACGTGCAGTAAATGGCCCCAGGGCAGATTCAAATCTGGGCCTCTGCGACACCCTTACAGGTCGCCTGCTCAACCCAGTAAGCTTTACTGGTGCCCCAGACTACAAATATTTTTTAAAGAGGATCTATTATGCATTTCCTTATTTTCTGTCATGTATGCACACTTGAAGAATGCCAGATGCTCATATTAAACATGGCCAGAGTTTCAAATGATGAGGTCAGCATTTGTGCAAGTAATTTCTATGAGCCAAAAGCTCCATCTTTGGAATGCTTTATGTGCTCAGTTTCAGGCAGTTTTTTTCTAGTCTTAGCTCTGTATGATGTCATTGACAGCAGACATCCCTAATATGGTCATCTCAGGCACACAGCTCTGGCTGTGAGTACGACAGCTCCACCCACCCATTTACATTTACAAGCGCTTCCCATCAGAGAAAAAAAAACTTAGCTTAAAACGAGGAAAAAGCGAGCTACAACAGCTTGTTTCAGTCAGGCCAAGTGTGAGATATATAAAGATTATTTTGAACTGTGAATCATCCAAAGCTACTCAAGTAGAGATCAAGAATTAAAAATAAAACTTGAAGCTGGAAATTTATGAAAAAGGAGTTTTCTTTTTTCTTTTACTGTATTTTTGGCAGAAAAGTTGTTAAAAAATCAATTATGTGCATACACCAACAAGAGAGCACCAAATCATATTTAATGTCATTTACATAAAGTGATGAGTGATTTAGCCTGCTTTCATTAGTGGACTTAAGTGGATGGAAATCAACTGAACAGGTAAATCAGATAATATTTGCCTTGTTCTTTGTAGGAGTAGGCAATTTAGCCTTAAAATTATATCAGAATATTTCAAGGAAATTTGTGATAATGATATTTCTGACGACATAGGAAAAAAAATACTGAACAACTTTTTATCCGCGATTGCAACTTCCAGACAGCAACATTTATTAGTGCAAACAAAAGGAAGAGCATTTCCCATCCTTCTTTTCCAATGAGCTGCTGTCATTGACGACTGACTACCTAATTCAGAGTGTGAATCTATTGCCACAAGCAGCAGCTTTTGCGGCCCCTTTACGTAGAAAGCGTCATGCGCAGCGCTGACTACTAGTTTGAGCACATGGCCCAAAATTTGCTTTGCGCTAGCCACTGTGCTCTATCTGCACTATTTTTTGCAAATGCTCACGCTCTTTATGCGCACAGTATGCGCAGCTCCCGGTCATTCTTTGTTTCTATTGGTCGAATTTATGTTGCAGCGCATTCGGACGGCGGGCTGTGCTGCAGACAGTTCATGTGCAGCACAAGCCATACGAAATAATGGGTTTCAGAGTGCAGCGGCACCATTGTCGTGTTGTATGTGAAGGGCCGTTTATAGTGCAATTGTAGTGACACTGTATAAGGCAGATGTAAGCACGAAAGCAGCGTCGGCAGTGTTTTCCCTGGAAATTTTAAATAGAAGTATAACATAACTGCTTAACACTTTAGTTCAATAATAACTAAAGTAACTTAACCTTGTAACACTTGTAACTTATTGTCACATAATATAATTGAAACTGAAAAATATTTTCTACCTGGGATGTTGTCTCTTGGGTTAAGTTTTTTTAACAAGTTGCTTAAAGCCCTGCTTTTCTCCAAGTAACCGCATCAGTAATTTCTATCCATTGTTTGCTCTTCCTGTCATATGGAGTGCAACTAGCGAGTTGTCCAGATGCTTGGTTGAGTCATTGTTTACTTTTAGGTCGCACATCAGTAGCTCCTAGTGTCTCCTCCTCACATGCCTTCTTAGCCTGGTTGTACTCGACGGTGTGTTTTTGTCGTAGTATTGTACTTTGGAGGATGTTGATGTAGCTCATTTTTAGGTACTAAATTGTCACCTGAGGCTGATACGCTGCTCTTGCGCTCTTGTCTGGGCTTATGTCATTGTTGCTAGGAAACAAAACACATGGTGTCTGTATATCATTGATATCACGATATGACACTTCTATATCACATAAACATTTATACCAGTATTACTGTGGATGGTAAGATATGGCACAGCCCTGGTTCTTTATTCCTATTTTTTTTAATTATTTTTAGTTCTTTCTAGCTGTTTTTAGAAATGTAAAGACAATTAATGGGGTTAGCAGGCTAATCGAATACATGTTGTCTTAATAAATAAATAAATAGGTAAATGTATGGATGCTTCTGCCAAGTGTTATATCAACTTAGGGCCGGAAACGTGCTTGTAATACACTGGTTGAAACCCCGATATACTGCTGCACAGAGCTGAGAAGAAAAATATTTTAAAAAATCATTAACCTGTGTATGAATTGATACTATAGAAGCTTGTAAAGTACCATGATATACATTGGTGATCTACCACAATGATAGATCACCATTTTTTTCTGTATTAGTCTTTGAGAAACAGCTGTAAACTTTTGCTTCCTGGATGACCCAACTCGTCACAGTGAGGCTTCTTTTATATCAGGGATGGCCTTCACACGGAAAGTTACATAAGTCCGGTTCATTCCAGTTCAGGTGATTGCTGTCAGCTGTACACAGTGGGAGGCAGACACAGGGACTGTCTCGAAGCCACGTTCGGTAGCCAGTGCCGGCTCATACACACGTTGCAAGTGCTCACTCTTAAGATGCATGTTTTCTGCATATACCACCGCAAGCTTTCAAAAAAAAAAAACTCATACGCGGTCTCTCATGTTTGCTGTCTCCTTCACCCTCTGCCACACATGCGTGTGCGCGCACAAACACACAGACTTGTGCACTAACAGAGAGACTCCCACTCAGGTAGGCAGTGTACGTGTGCAGTCTACAGATTACACACGGGGAGCTCAGCGGGAGATGAGATGGGAGGTGGTGGTGGGGGGGTGCTGTCAGAGAGCAGAGGAGAGTTTTACTACCCAACACACGCACTCCGTCTGCTCTGTATGATAATGTGAGAGTGCAAGAACGGCAGAGTTGAAACCAGGACAACACACAGTCATACACACCACACAAACACACACACACACACACACACACACGTTTACCAACTTCAGATCATAAATGCATACAGCCGTTGACCGCCACGAGATTATCATCTGTGTAGCATCTAGATACAACCCATGCTTGCAAATGCAATGCATTAAAAGGCAGTCTAATTCTCTGTTATAATCATGTAAATTTCCAAGGTCATGTGATTTTTGTGTCTTAGCTGAAAAAATGAACATGGAGCGCTCTTTTACATCTGAGAAGTAATGATGAGAAGCTTCCTCCGGAGCTGTGGAGGAGGTTTAGAATGTATAACAAAAAAATTGTGAAATTAAAAAGCACGTGCATGCATAAGCAATTTGTTTATGGAGCTTGTTAAAGCTTCTAAATTCAGCTCGTGTAACATGCATGCATAGCATTTCCGTATTTAAAAAAAAAATAAAAAATTTACGCAGAGGAATAAACTGGAGTGGAGATGGAGGGGAATGCAAACAGCGTTGCATCAGGCTGCGTCATATTATTTTGTATCACTGCAACATTATTACCTCTCTTATGTTATCTTTACCAGCCTCACCCTCTCTCTGCCTGTGTCCTACACCATGCACTGCTCTACTTTCCCATGCCCTCTGTAGCCCCCTCACATCCTTTTCACACCCACGTGTCCCTCCACTGTTGAATCCACCTTTACCACAACTCATAATGAGTACGCAGCAGGAAACCAAAGCCACACAGGGGTTCTTTTTTCTTGCTTTCTGCTTTTTTCTCTTTTCAGTTTATAAAAGTGAGTCATCTGTAATGAAATAAGTTTACTTATTTATTTATTTTTTATTCCATGTGCAGGTTTTTTTTTATATTGGATAGTTTGGCATTAGAGTTAGTCAGGTAATATGGGAAAAGAGAGCAAGGTAATGACATGCAGCAACTGGAGGCAACGGACGACTCAGCTGCTGAGGGCGTCTTTGATCATGAGGTGTACGCCCTGACCACTTGGCCATCGGGTCACTCTGTGCATTCAGAATTTTAAACTCAAAACTGACCTTCAACATGTGGCCTGCAGTGTTTTCTGTTTAGTGCTTTTTTTGTTTTATCTTAATTAGCTTTCATTTCATGCAGTTTGAATATTTTTATATTGCACTGTCTTTATTTGTGTTGCCAAAGGTTATTTTCCTCTTGATTTTTTTTTTTTTTTTTTTTTTGC
>VUQI01061277.1:38842-49446 GCA_015106735.1 Paratilapia polleni
TTAGTTTTGGAGAACTTAAAAAAAAAAAAAAAAAGTTAAATTCAAACTCCGTAAGCCACAAAAACCTTATCTCTCTACAACAACAAACACCTCAGACTAATTGAAACTGATAAGTAGTACATAGATGAGAAAGATAAATGCAGTGCTTAACAAATTTATTAGACCACCTGCCATAAAAACGAGAAAGACCATCCAGCATCATGAAGTGCTTTAATGTGGACTCTTTCCTTTTCAGTGGGTTCTCGACATTTTACCACTTTGAACAGGAGTGAAGAATTTCAAACTGAATTCATGTTTTTATACCCAAATTTGAGCCGGCACAGTGGACTTCTCTGAGAAGTCAGAAATTAATCAAGCACAACATCCAACCACTAAAACTAATTTTTCTTTTCAGGAATGTAAGTAAATAACTGTAATTTGGCATCTTAATCAAGAAAATAATGTGCTTTGCTATTTTTTTCTACTTTTTGTAAACCAGTCAATTTGAAAATTCATGGATAACAACAATAATTATTTTTTAGCATTAAAAATATCATTTTGATTAAAGATCTTGCGCATACTGGTGGATTAACCATTACAGAAACATAAAAAATTATTTTGGTAATTACCGATACTGTTAATTTAGGACAGCTGTGGCATAGACCTTACATTGGGTGGTGGTCTAATAAATTTGTTAAACACTGTACCTCTGTACAGGCCAATGGAGATAATTTTATTTCATGTTTAAATTGTTTATACATTTACACGCTGTTTCAAGTGAAGTAAATTTGAACAGAAATACACATGTGCTGCCTGGCTCATTATTCTGACAAATCCATTTGGTAAAAAGAAAAGAAAAGTGGAACAAGTATTAGTCGAACTAGTCTTAAAATTATTATTCAACTTTATTATTGTGTCAGTTCAGTAAATTAGCTCTGATTTGTGTTTTCAATCCCTCGGTGAGTTTCTTCTTCAAGTTTGAAGAAGACACCAAACTTGAAGAAAAGCATCATTTGACCACTGTGGGGCACTGCAATAAATTAAAATCTGTGCGTGTGTGTGTGTGTTTTGTTTTTTTTTTAAATTAATAAATAAATAAATACATTTATTTATTTGTTTATTTATTTAATTAATTATTAAGCAACTGGGTCATGATTTCTAGAAAGAGTGTGAACTCTTCCTTTAACTTGGACTTTGACAGTTCAGCTTTGATGGTGAACTGTGCAACAATCATAGTCCCAGTTCTCTTTATGAGATAATATAAACCATAATATATATATATAAACTTCCACCACATTTATATTTAATATAAATTGTTACCATTGATTGAAAATCAAATTAAGAATCTGTATTTTTTTGTTTCATTTTAGGCTGTGTCCATTCTCACACAAATGCATAGATGCAGCTATTAATTGTACTTATGTGTGAAACACTGCTATAGCTTTTAATTACATACTAATCACTAATACGTCTTACTATTAAATTCTTAATTAAAAGTGAGGAATTTCTCTTACTATCTCCTCGAGCATTTGGCACTCATCCAACGCTGTGTTTCCCTCTCTAACCAGCCAGGCCTTTAGCACTCTCCATATGGCTAATAATAGGCTTTAGGCTGGTTTCCCTAGCACTTTGGAATGCAACAGTTATACCACAGAATGAGCTTATTCGCTAGTTATGGGGTTTGCATCCCGTCTGACATGAGCCTGTTCTTTATCAGACCCTCCGTTCCATCGGAGCATGTCAGAGAACAAGAAAGGAAATGGCTGATGGTTTTCTGATTTACCACAGTTAAAGCAGCCCTGCTCAAGCATGATTGGTCCCAGTAATACATATGTGGTGCTTTTTTATGAAAAGGCATTCAAATGAAATTGACAGTGGTGTCACTGTCTGAATGCGACTTAAATTTTTTGACCTAAAGAGTGTTCAAACCCTCACCAGATTTAGTCAGTGATTGTCAGTTATAAGAAGTTGATTTTATTTTTTAGATTTTTTTTGTGTAAGTATTCAGCTAGAAAGTAAAAGCTACCTAACTTTAATATAGCAGAAAATACAAAAAAGTTTTGTGTGTGCAATTACTGCAATCATACTTGGACAGATGTACACTTTTACATGAATTCACCTCATTGTTTCAAATCTACAGTCATGTAAAAAAAACAAAAAAACAAAACAGGACTCTTAGCAGTTCTGTGAAAAACTAAGTGCACCATTTCTGCTTCCACAGGAATTCAGAGTTTAAGTAGCAGTCAGGTACTGTTAATCAGATGCACTTGATTAATTGAACATCAGCAAGTGTGGCCACCACTACAAAAGCACAAGTTTTGGCAATTTGTTGGTCTGGAGCATTCAGGTGTGTTAACAAGTGGATATTCCAGCAAATTTACTCCAAGATCAGACCTTGCAGTGCTCAGAGAAATTATAAAAACCCAAGAGCTACATCTCACACTCTAAAGGCCTCAGTTAGCATGTTAAATTTTAATGTTCATGACAGTACAATTAAAAAAAGACTGAACAAGTATGGCTTGTTTGGAAGGGTTGCCAGGAGAAAACCTCTTCTCTCTAAAAAGAGCATGGTAGCATGACTTATTTTGGCAAGGTTGCATCTGAACAAACCACAAGACTTCTGGAAAAATGTTCTTTTGACAGACGAGACCAAAATGGAGATATTTGGCCATAATCCACAGCCCCACATTAGACCAAAATCAAACACAGCACATCAGCACAAACACCTCATACCAACTGTCAAGCACGGTGGTGGAGGGGTGATGATTTGGGTTTGTCTTGCAGCCACAGGACCTGGGCACCTGGCAGTCATTGAGTCAACCGTGAACTCCTCTGTATATCAAAGTATTCTAGAGTCAAATGTGAGGCCATCTGTCCAATAGCTAAAGCTTGGCCAAAATTGGGTCATGCAACAAGACAATGATCCCAAGCACAGCAGCAAATCTACAACAAAATAGTTGGAAAAGAAAACAGTCAAGGTGTTGGAATGGCCCAGTTGAAGTCCAGACCTCAACCTGATTGAAATGCTGTGGTGGGTTCTTAGGAGAGATAAACGAATGCACACCTCAAAGAACTGAGGCAACGTTGTAAAAAACAGTGAGCCAAAATTCCTCCACAACGATGTGAGAGACTGAAAAAGTCACACAGAAAACGGCTGCTTTAAGTTATTGCTGCTAATGGTGTTTCTATAAGCTACTGAATCATAGGGTGTACTTAGTTTTGTCAAAGGACTGTATTCCTATGGCTGCAGTTTGTCCACATTAAGATTATATATTCTGAAATTAGTTTTCATGTAAAATGGTGTACCACTGAAACATAAAAAGAAGAAAAAAAAACTAGATCCCTTCTTCTCTTTGTGTCACTAAACAATAAATTGTGCATTACAGCAAGCATCATGGGATGGGGTGGCTGTGGTTCAGGAGGTAGAACGGGTCATCTGCTAATTGGAAGATTGGTGGTTTGATCCTTGGCTACTCCAGTCTGCATGCCAAAGTATTCTTGGGCAAGATACTGAACCCCGAGTTGCCCCTGATGCATTCATCGGAGTGTGAATGTTAGATAGAAAGCGCTTAGAGAAAAGTGCTTCTATGAATGTGTGTGTGAATGGGTGAATGAGCGCTTTGAGTGCTCAAGTAGAGTAGAAAAAACCCCACTATATAAGAAATGCTAAGGGGTGACAGAAGTCATGTTAATTTACAGAATCTGACATTGTTAAAGCTCTAAATTCACAAAGAAGCACAAAAGACATATGTTCACGGTGTGTGGCATTCATTGATATTTTATGATCTCAAGGTGATCTACCATTGGCTAAGGTGACTCGTGAATCACAGAAATATGGCCTTTACACAGTTTTGGACAGTGTCTTAGCAGATTAATATAGTTTTTGAAAGGCTGAATGTTTGGGTGATTAAAAAGTCTGTAAAAATGAAGAGAAAAGAAAAAAAAACTAATTTAGATGGATGTTGTGGATATTATCTACACCCATAGGAAATCCATTGCAGTTTCAGTAGTCATGAACCATGCAACCTAGTGAACAGCTCAACACAACCCACCTAATTAATAAGTTTGAAATTCAAAATAGAATGGCCTTCTTTTCATCAAGTAAGAGTGAGAATAGAAAAGGGCGGCTGTCAAACAGTATTGGGATGCATAGTACGACCAGTGCAGTCCTTCCTGCTTGTTCTCCTACCCCTCCTTCCTCCTTCCCTGTTCACTCACCTCCTCTCCCGGAAAAGCTGGTGACAGAAGCTGTCACTTTGCCGCAGCCCTCTGCTTGAAACAACCAGCAACAGGAAGTGTGCCACTGCGACCTACTTTGGTCTCTGTGTTATTTTTGAAACACTATATTAAAATTACACCTGAAAGGATTTGTCTTTCTAAATTAGTTGTAAGATGAGAAATCCTGCTGATGTGACACAGGAAGGAGGATAGAATGCTCAACACAAAGGGTAAACTGGGATGATCTTTTACTGTTGAGTGTTTCTACTGTTTATCTCATGAAGAAACATAAAATACTGGCACCATAATAACTGACCTTTGTAAAAGTGTGAATATTAGAAGATGTTACAGCATCAGTTAAGTACTGAATCCATTAATCTTTTGCGCATTCTGCAATTCCCACTATGCATTTTTCATCTATGACCCTATTAACACTTGATTTTCAAATGCTGTCTTGTGTGATCTGATCATGAGTGGACACCTGAGACACATTGCTGTTTACACCTGTGTCTGTCATGTGTCTCTAAGGTGTTCAGCTGATCACTTGTTTTGGCAGTCAAGTCCCAGTATTGCTTAGCAAATAAAAAAAAATAGAAAAGAACTAATATACATGCATGAGCTTAGATAGGCAGGACAAAATCATTTTTAACTTGCAAGAGGGCGCAGTACAAGACTAACAAGGACCACCATGTGCTGCATTGATGACATACAGTTCTGGTCAGAAATTTACATACACTCATCGTAGGCATGAATGTCATGGTAATTTTGGGCTTTTAGTGATTTCGTTTTTTGAACTGTTCTTTTTCCAGGGTGGAATGATTGTACAAGCATATATCTTTAATGACTTTAAAAAAAAAGAATTGGGTGCACAAGTTTGAATTTATTTTGGATTTCTCTAATCTATATAGCGTTAAAATTATACATACAGGCTCAAATATAGATATACCCCCACTAATATTTGGTGAAATGTCCCTTTGCAAGTTGCGGCTCAACCAAACACTTTTGGTAGTTATCATCAAGCCTCTGGCATCAGGCCTTTGGCATCATGACACATTGGCATTTACACTACTAATGCTATCTGGTCAGATGCATGCCACGCCACCCTGTTTGAGTGATCAGATTACAATTCTTTTTGGTGGTTGTTTACAATTGTTCTTTTTGGAGAATGATAATGCTAACGAAGGTCTTCTACTTGATCATGAAGTCATTACATTTCCTGAGGCTTCTTAACAAAAAAAGCATCCAACCAATAGACATGGGATCGGATAGCTCGTTCCATTTTGGATCTGGTTCCAAATTGGTAAAATTCCCTGATTCATTAAGCTCCACTCTGGAGCTGTCACAGGGTAAGAGGCGGGGTCCATCCTGGACTGGTTGCCAGGCCGTCGCAGGGTTAACAAAGCAAAATGAAATCATTTGTTCAAATATTTATATATCAAACATCTTATGGTAAGAATTTGTGGCATTTTTCCCATAGCCTGCACAGAATCCCAAGCTTTCAGTGTGAAGCAGGAGCTGGAAATGTTGGGTGTAAATCAGCAGTAGCTTAACCCAAACTAGAATACAGCAGAAAGCATCAGAAAACTCAAAAGTAGAGATTCAATAAGAAAGAAGAAAGAAATAAGCTTTTTGTCAAGTTACCAGCAGAGATGCATGTTGTTCAAGGAGGGGTGGCTTTCTTGGGTTGGCTGCGGTCAGTCAGCTGCATCACTGACACAGGCAGTGCTTGTGTTCTTGGTTTGGCATGTCTTGATGCAATAATTAAACCAGACTGATCTGGGCCTGTGGAAATCCAACACTAGAACACTAGATTTGTATAAGCGGCAACAAGGGCTTGCAAGTAGATACCGCTCTGTGTTGGAGTGCCAAAGCTTGGCCTGCTGGTTGGAATGATGAACTGCATTTTTGAATATTTTTATTGTTTTGAAGCAGCTTGCAAGATCCCCAGAGACAGCAACAACCCTGCTTCCACCTTGTCTGTGATGTTTTTTTTTTTTGGTTTTTTTTGTGCGAGTCACACACATACAGACTCACTTAGACCCTCTCGTTCTCTTTCCATCACACACAAGTAAGGAGATTCTGGTACACTTGTGCTGTAAACACGCACACATGTAGACACGTTAGCACAGATGAACAGGTGTGTGCATAACTGCTCACAGTCACATGCACAGGTACACACACACACACACACACACACACACACCTGCTTACATACACACTTACATCCAGGTGCAGGAACAAACAAAACACTGAAATACACACACACATTCAGGCACATACACTTGTGTACAAACACACACTGCACAGTCACACTCATAGCTCTCATCTTATAGATGACTTGTGTGAAGTACTTCAGTGAGGGAGTGAAGAGGGTGGGGAAAGGGTCCATCAAATGAAATGAATATGTATCAGACGGGGTTTGAAGTAGTGACTTGCATTCAGCCCTGCATACTCACGGAGCGTCTGTCACTCCGTCACCATCAGGATATAATAAGGTGTCTCAATGATGCTCTGAACCCAGGAGACTTTCACATCTAAGACACCTGTCCGTGTGTGCTTGTACCCCATACTCCCTCATCCAGCCGACTTCAGCTCTTTATTTCTTTGTGCCTCTTGCACCCTCCCTCCTCCCAGCTCCTACTCCTGTGCCTTACTTTCAAACCTTACCACATTTTACCCCTCTCTTTATGCACTGTATGGGTTCAGCTGAAAGTTAATAAAAATCTTCTCTGTCTTTTTTCTCTCCAGATATCCCCTCCTGCTCTATTGTCTTTCCTTTTTCACTCTTTCTCTGTTTCTCTATCTCTTGTTCTGACTGTGCCTGTCTGACATATTCATCCTGAAGGGCATGGGAGAGACGCATCTGAATACTGTTGTGTGGGAGTGCATTTGGATGTGCACATCAGACTGCATAAGTCCCCAATAGGTTAATACCCTGGTCAGCAAACTTTTGGCCCTTTCCCCTTTGACCTCAGTCTCCCAGTAGACACACAGATGAGCAGAGGTTTCTTTGGGACTCACACAACCTTACACACAGGCAAGAAGGGTTGATGTCTTACCTTGCTTATTAAAGCTTTCCCAGGCTTTCTATGACAGCCTGCCAAGGCACATTAATGAATGTATTTTCAAATAAAAATGTAAAGATCTACAGTTGATCTTTTTCCCAGGCCTCAGTGGCTCGGTGTGTTGGATTTCACCAGTTTTTTAAATGTCATCTTGTAAACTTAGTGGCTGTTATGGAACCCTCTCAGAACTGTAGATCTAATGGGTGATAATTTAACCTGTAGTTTAGCGCCCATATAAGTGCTTCAGCTGTAACTCACCTTACCATCTGTACAGAAAATGAACAAGATTGCTACTGCAGGAAACCTGTGGACCAGAAAATACCAAAAGTTTTGTTTTCACATTTGTGAAACATCGCTTTTCAAGACTGTTAAATTCCGTTTAGAGCAAATGCCATCTAATGTTGCCACTTTGTATTTAACTCTGCTGGCATGACCCAGATCTTCCAAACCTACCCACTTATGTAACTTCGCTCTTCTCCATGTGACCTGTTTCCTTGGCATGCCTACTCTCACACAAACACACATTCACACATGCAGCAAGCTTCCGGCCTATGGCCAGAATATCCTCTGGCACCTTTACCTTGCACTTTACCATATCTGCTCACACGCAAACATGTGGATAGCCTTTTAATCCATTTCTGTTAACCATCTTTATTTGATCACTTATCTCTTTCTCTGGCTGATCCACACATACACACAGCCTTACACTCCTTTCCTCTACACCCGAAAGCATGTTTCCAAAACCTGACTTTTTGTCACACATCACATTATATCACATTGCATTTTGTCAAAAAGTCACCCATGCTTATCAAGCCCGCCTTATATAACTACCCTCATCAAGTCCAGGATGCTGCACCCTACATTAAGCAGCGGCAACATCCATTTACCGCATACACACATAAACAGTATATACAACAGTATATACTGTACGTATACAAACATGCACAAAGTCTCTCTCTGTATCTGATAATAGCATGAAAACCATAGACCGCATACAAAAGATGGATGTAGGTACTATGATGTCAACCAATCAACAAAATAAATAATCAATATACAATATTGTGCAGTAGTCTTGAGCCACCCCTCATTTCTTTATACTTTGCTTCCAAGGAGCCAGACTTATTTTTTAAAGTGGTCTTGAGCAATAGTTTCCAAGCTTTCTGAAGGTCTTTCAAAGTTTTCTTTGGACATTCGCTGCTTTTTCACTCAGTCCAGTCCTCTTCTTGTACCTGACCATTTTCAGTTGATCCATCTACTGTTCACTGAAGCTTCGTCAGAAATGGTCTCAGTGGAAGGGTGGCTGTCAAGAAGCCATTCTTAAGGAAGGGAAACAGGGAGAAAAGGCTGAGGTATGCAAATTACACAAGAACTGGACTGAAAATTTGAAAGGTTTGGTTCAAATTGTCGCCAATGTGTACAGAGGAGGTCAGGAGAGAGGTACAACAGTGAGTACCTACACCCATCACTAAAACACGATGGAGACTCATTCATGGTTTGAGGCTGTATTTCAGCCAGTGGTGTTGGTGATCTTGTCAAGATTGATAGAATTATGGATGCAGAAAAATACCATCAGATTTTGATCTACCATGCAGTACTATCTGGAAAGCATCTGCACCTATTTTCCATTTTCCTAGCAAAATATAAAGAAATGAGGGTGGCTAAAGATTTTTGCACAGTACTGTAAATCTGGGAAGGCAGAATTACCAACAAGCACTACATGGAAAAAAAAAAAGCTGTAAATCGTGGAAGAAGAATAACAATAAAATAAAAATACTGAGGGGCACCATTGGGTTAGCACATTTACAATGAAAAAATAATTCCTGTCAAGTTCCATCCCTTATGTATGTCAAACCTCATAAATTTTTCTGTGGGAATTGTTATTCAATTAAGTATTCAAAAGAAGGAATATCTCTCATCCTTTTTAACCACTCCCCAAACTCTGGTGTGGGCTGATTCTTCCAGTGGTGAAAAATGATCCTGTAAGACGCAATAAAACCTGCTAGTAAAAGTTTTTATTTGGAGGCAGTAAGCATAGTTGAGGAGAGTTTGGCAGTGGCTTGCATAGGTAGTCACTGATATTTTTAATTAGTTATTACACAAAAAAGAGAGAGAGAGAGAGAGGGAAAAAAATCCTATGATAAATGGAGAAACGTACTCTTTTCATTTTTATATTTCTAGCAGTAAATGTCATCCATAAGCCCCCCCCTCCAGTTTAACTGGCGTAAAGTAATAGAGTGTGTAAATGTGCCGCCATCTTATTCTAATTGTCTAGTTCTATATTTGATTTTTTTTCTCATATTTTTCTTACGTTTTCACAAACAGTATACAGAGTGTTTGCCATTATTATATAAAACACTAATGCTGGTTGTGAGCTCCTTGGCAAATTAACAGTAATTAATAGATTAACAGATTAAGAGTAATTCAATGCATTTTGTTTCTTCCCTAGTTTAACCCCAGAACCTTTCATGCAACTTCTTATTTATAGGGACCTCCAAAACTCTCTTCACTGCTAAACCACAGTCTTCCTTAAGCTTGTGTACCTGCTCTGTACATATTACTTACTTTTCTAATATTCTTATTTATCCATCTTGGTGTTTTAATAGTAGATGTGATGAGTGAGGGGTGGATTGGCCTGAGAAACCATGGGTTACTACATTCTCATATGGTTGTAACTAGTCAATCACAAGGTAGGCCAACCTTATAGCGTCCATCTATTTTCTTCTGCTTATCACATTCAGGGTCACGGGGAGGCTGGAGCCTATCCCAGCTGTCACTGGGCGAGAGGCAGGGTGCACCCTGGACAGGTCGCCAGTCTGTCGCAGGGCTAACACAGAGAGACAGACAACCATTCACACTCACATTCACACCTACGGCCAATTTAGAATCACTGATTAACCTAACCCCATGCATGTCTTTGGACTGTGGGAGGAAGCCGGAGTACCTGGAGGGAACCCATGACATGGGGGAGAACATGCAAACACACACAAATTTGAAAATTCTTGACAGTACAATTAGCAAAAGACTGAACAAGGATGGCTTGTTTGGAAGAGTTGCCAGGAGAAAACCTCTTCTCGCTAAAAAGAACATGGCAGCATGGCTTAGGTTTGCAACTTTGCAAACCTAACAAAGAACAAGACTTATGGAACAATGTCCTTTGGACAGACAAGTGGAGCTGTTTGGCCAGAATTCACAGAGCCACATTTGGCCAAAAATCACAGCATATTAGCACAAACACCTCAAACCAACTGTCAAGCACGGTGGTGGAGGGGTGATGATTTGGGCTTCTTTTGCAGCCACAGGACCTGGGCACCTCGCAGTCATTGAGTCGACCATGAACTCCTC
>VUQI01061278.1:6215-19084 GCA_015106735.1 Paratilapia polleni
AAAATTAATTATTTTTAAAAAAAAAAAAAATAAATATATATAAATATATATAAATATAAATATATAAATAAATATATAAAAATATATTTTTTTTTTTTTTTTTTTTTTTATTTATTTTATATATATATATGTGACCATAAAACTGTCTTGCTCATTGTCTTACACAATGTCTGACACACTGAGATGTATATAAAAAGGATAATCTTTTTCTTTGCACAGCCTTATAAACACAATGGTGAACCTATGATTGGCAGAATAGCTACCTCACTTCCATTGTTGAATACCCTCTTACAATAAGAGACTTGGCCAAAATATGCCACCATGGTAGTGCTCATAATCTAACTCTCAGCATGGTTCTTGTCATGTTTTATTAAAAATGACAGCGAAGGCTACCTTCAGATTACATTATAAAACGACAGGGGTAACAGAAAAACAAACTACGAAGAGGCCAGTACCCAAAAGGCACTAGGCCAAGCTGATAAGTGACAGACTACTCGCTGATAACCAAGACACTTTTCCTCTATCTGCCCCATACTCATGCACACCCCTTCACAGTCACACATTCATTGGCACAAGCACCCTTGCAAATACACACATATTACAGGAAATTAACACCCACTAGTCAGCAAATGCCTCAAAAATCTGTCTTTGGCACATAAAACAAAAAGGAAATTGTGTCATTGGCTGGTGAATTTTAGTGATGATAATGCTTGATGTAAGACTTTATTAAAGTGTAATTCTAACGTACAGCACTTGACAGAAAGGCATCTGGGAAAAAGCTTAAAGTCCTTGTTTGCAGTAAAGCTTTATTTTGTGTGAATTTTCTCCTCAGCTTTTTGCACTCTCTCTTGCATTCTCCCTTTTTCCATCTGGCTTTTCATGCCCTGTCAGGTATAAGTAATGCCAATCCTTCACTTTAGTTGTGATACTGCTTTAGTGCTCACTGTCACTGCACCATTCAGAAAACTCAGTCAATCATGAGAGACCTACAAAGAGGTCACCATGGCAATGCTGCGTCATCTTGGTTCACATATTTCAAAGCAAAGCAAACCAGCTCTGCTCCTATATACATTGAGGTCCACTTAAATACAGACCTATTTTCATCTTAGGACTGGATTGCTAAAGGTCAAACCTTGGTAAAATGTTAGATAACTTGCACGTTGTCAGGCCCTATGAGAGGCCAGACACGTAACCTTCAACATTTACTGCCTGCCTGAAATGCTCAACTGGGGACTGACAAAGGCCAGATGCAAACACTCAAGTTCAAAGTCACACATTTCCTGCTTCTACATTCTTCATCCGATCACACCAGACACCACTGATGATTCTAAAGTGGGAGAAAAAACGCTTTTGCAGGTATGAAATTAACCAGATGTCACAAACATCCGATCCTTCCCATTTCCTTATCCATCACCTCCAAAACTCAAGCCATGTTTACTGAGCTAACACTCTGATGGATACCAAAAGTCCATGTACACAAACCTGCATTTGCATGGTTCTGTAGAGAGGGGTCTGTTTGAGTTTGTTCAGGCTAGGGGACACATAACACACCCAGGCCACATCATAGTCTTATACAGGTACACACACACACAAAAGCATGCACATGTGCCCAAGAGCATTCATTCAAGCATACAGACACATACTCTGTTGCGACCATATAGCTAAAAAGCCTACAAGCATCCTTAACTTAAAACAAGCCCGCTCAGTTACTACCTACAATTCAGCTGGTTGAAATGGCATTATTACTCACAAATCCACGTTATAAGCGCAGTGATAACAACCATGAAAGACAAGCAGTGATGTGAATTAGTGAAAGAAGCTTTCATAAAACAGTAAATAACAGAAGAGAGGAGGGCAGGACAGATTGAGGAGGCGGTATGCTTCGTCCAGCTGAGTACTGCTTTTGGTAGCTGTTCAAAAAGATGGCTCATGCAAACCTAGCACTGCCAGATTCTCAGCATTAATGAGGGAAAGCTACATTCTACGGTCGCCACTAACACTAGTATCAGTTTTATGCATGGCTACACTATGGATTTTACACCCTCTCAAACCATATCATGTACAGTAATATCTGTTATCGGGACTACTTGGAGAAATTAGTACCATGAAGACCTAATTACTACTGTATGTCTTCACTTTATTTGAGCTTCATTTCCTGCTGGACAGGTTGTAGAGCAGTTTAATAATATGACAATGTGAGAACACTGGAGGGAGGTCCGTCAGGGTTCAAACACATGCTGCTGGACCGCTACCACCTCCACCTCCACCACCTTTAGTACATTATATACTTGTCTGGGGTTGTTGTGATCCCTTAACAGCTTTGTCTGAGAGTATCACAATGGAAATAAAACTGTGAATTTAAACTTCCAAAGTTCAAGCCACAGGGCAGTTTCTTATAAAGAAATGAATGCTGACAGGCAAGGACAAGCTGAGACAGGTGGGGGGAAGGAGACAAGAGGAGGACGCCAGGGCAAGTTGTGCTTCTGGCAATGCATTCTGCATCCTGAATTTAATTGGAGCCATGTGCACACAGGAAAGTGTATGGTGCAACATGACATGTTCCTCAATGAATGATGCCATTGCTGTCTTGTGTTTTAAATAACCTCCTTGGCTGAGAGACCACGAGAGAGGGTAAGACACTAGGATCACTACAGCAAGTGTCATGTCATTGAGGTAGTCTGATAATGTGTAACACACAGTCCAGTACTGAGCGAATCTAATCTCCTGACCTCAGTGAAAGCCATGCCTCGCACAGAAAATTGACATTAAAACCCCTGACTGACATATCTACAGGATACAGAGGATTTTTTCAGGAGTGTCATGTAGGAAGCATGGAAGAAGTTTTCACTGGAGAGGAGTGATGCCATTGAGTCGGCAATTTAAAGATCAACAAACACACCACACAGTAAACCATCACCGACAAAAAATGAAAGGAAGGACTTTAGACTGTGCCAGCAAGGAAGAGCAGAAGTATTTGACAAAGAAACAAACAGGCAGATGGAGAACAATAGAGCAACACACACAAAGACAAACACACACACACACACAACAGGATTAACATGGAAATGCAGCCAAAGGGACAAAGTTTCTCGTCTATTTACCATAATCCTTCCGTGTTCTTCAGTGAGCTGGTAGAGCGTGACCGTGGCTTAAGAATGATACTCATGGTCTTGCTTTTCCTTCCACATCCAAACACAAAACATATGCACAGTCCACAAGCACATAGAGCCAAACACACCCCTCCTCTGGGCCACCTGGAGTCCACTGGTACCCCTCCGCTGTGGTCTGCCTACAGTCCTCACTGGTCTGAAGAGATCCAGAGAGAGCTTGCTTCCCACAGTCTGGTGGAGTGGTTAGGTCTGCAGAGCTGTTTAATAGCAAACCCTCCGTCCCAGCAGCATTCCACGCTGCAGCTCCTCCTCGTCGAGCTCAGATTGTTTGAAAGTAGGTGGTTTGTTACCCGGCTCTCCCTCTCCCTCTCACTCACTTGTTCTTATCTTTCTTGCCAGATCAGCATGTGATCTTCTACTTTCCTAATCCAGCCATGCGCTTGCTCTGTTACTCTTTTTCACTCTTGCTTTTTTCCCTGACTGATCGAAATAAGATCTCCTCCTAGTCCCACGTTCCTTCCACCCCTTACCTCTGTCTCTCTTGCTCTGTCTTTTTTAGTGTGTCCCTGTCTTTGAGTTACATGACTCCCACTCTGTCTGTTTCCCTGAGCTGCAGCTTTAGTATGTCTTGGGTGGGAGGAGTTGTTTTGGTAGTAGTAATTCTTTAAAGGGCGGGACTTGTATCCCCAGGCAATTCAAACAATAGCCTCAAGTGTCAATCACTCTACTATCACAGTAACCTAAAACCAGCTATGAATGCCAGTGATCTGGGGAGACTGTACAAAGATAGTGTTGACTGAGTTTCATCATGTGATACAGAAAGGTACAACCACACTAAACAGGTGTTAAAAATATATTGGCATGTGGAATCATCATTCAAATTTAGAGTAAATAGTGAGAGAGTAAACAATTAAGTTACGGTCATGGTGAAAAGAAAGTACACCCTCTTTTAGTTCTGAGGTTTTACGTATCAGGACAATAAAAATAATCGGGTCCTTCGGGTCTTAAAATTAGGTAAATGAAACTTCAGATGAACTACAAAACATAACATTACAATGTGTCATTATTTATCTAACAAAAATTAAGCCAAAATGCAGAAGCAGTATATGCTAAACTAAGTACACCCTTACTGCTTCAATAGGAATTAAGGATAAGTAGCAGCCAGGTACCGCTAATCACATGATTAACTGATCATCAGTAAGTGTGAGCACCTCTATGAAAGCAGAAGTTTTGACGTTTTGCTGGTCTGGATCATTCAGGTGTGTGTTAACGCAATGCCAAGGAGGAAAGACATCAGCAGTGATCTCAGAGAAGCAACTGTTGTTGCCCATCAATCTAGGAAGGGTTATAAGGTCATTTCCAAACAAGTCCATCATTCCACAGTGAGAAAGATTATTAAGTGGAAAACATTCAAGACAGCTGCCAATCTTCCCAGGAGTGGACATCCCAGTAAATTCTCCCCAAGGTCAGACCGTGCAATGCTCAGAAACTGCAAATGATCTCATTTCAGTACTCACACTTAAAATACATATGAAGCTCAACTGGCATCTGCTGCTAGTGCTGTGAACCAAGTAGCTAACATTAGCTCTCTACCAGGCCCAGGCAGACAGCCATGTCAACTGTCTCAGCTCAGCTTGTATGTAACACAATAAATATTCATATACAAGTTTGGACATGTAAAGATATAGGTAACAAGTGAGTAACATCAGTCAAACAACACGTATGTTTTGTGCAAATAAGGAATTGGTTCAAGAGACAAAGTACCAGAAAAGGGAAATATATATACAATACAATGCAAATTTTATATTAAAAAAAAAGGATCTGCTTTAATGTTACAGAAGGAAAGAAGCATACCTGAGAAAAGAAAAATGTTATGTATGCTCATTAGCCATTAACCATGTTACAAATCAGTCCCCACTAATTATGTATACGTACACAGTTACTACACCCTGTCCTGGTTGTCTTAAAGTGCATGAGCAATCAGTTGCTGAGGAATTATCTTTAGGTTTCTACCTGAATTACTATGCTCCTATCCACTTAAAATTTCACGGGAGACCAGAAATAAATAGTTTGAGAGTTTTCACTCTGTCTGTCATCTCACATACAGTGTCTCTGATCTCTCACTGGCAGGGTTGGCGGCTGGTATATTTTAAGTTGTTATACAGTTTAAAATGTGGTCATGTGATTCACAAATAACTTTAATAGGCACATCTAAAGCTTTCAGTGTAGCATGGCAGAAGGATGTACTTTATAACTTGGGCAAAGTGGTGAAACTAATTCTATTACTACAGTCTGTGCATTCCATGTGGTCAGGGAAAGTACAACAAAAGAGTTTCCTTAAGAAAACTGGCACCTTCTCCTCTACATTAAAACCACACGAATCCCAAATCCCTCTGAGCATAACCAATATATGACTTACAGTCATGCTGCTGGCTCTTGTTTCTCCTCTCTACTGTCTCTTGTGAATAAAAATGGAGCCCACAAGCAAATGCATCCATTCACATGAACACACATTCACACAGTGACTATTAGGCTACACTATACTGCTATCTGCAGGAAGCAGAGGTGCAAGACACAAAGATCAAGACCAAACCTTTTCTTGCTTGTGCATTTTCAGCATATGTGTATGTCTAACTCTTTTAGCACCATTTAATAAGCACAAATTAATGACTTTACAGCAACTGCAGGGAAAACTCATGCAATTACTGCAATGCAGCTCAGAGACACTGCTGCCACCTAGTGTTAGAATTTGTCATGAAACCAGTAACAGGGATGAAGCAACCTCATTAATTGACAAAATTATTGATTTCTTCTTTTCTTTTTAAAGGGCCTCTGTCATGAACAATGTTCAGTATATGGCGCTGACAAACACACCCAGTAAATGCTGATAGAAACAGCACTTAACTAAGGGAGTGAAGCACAGATGGCAGGTCACAGTATTGACAGGGCTCCATCCATATCTATATGTCTACAATCGCCACCAGCCATTACTGTTGCTTCATATTTAAATGCTATAGAGGCACACATACACGCACACACACAGGCACACAGATGCACATCAGATGAGCACACTTAGCTTCACCGGGGGTTGTGGAATACATGTTTGTCAGAAAGATGCAGTTGGAAAATTGGCCTAACAAGGTCTTAACAGTTTTGTGTGAGCTTTAATGGACAGAGTGCTCTGATGATTGGCTTACGCTCCGCTCTAGTTAGTGAAGGGACCTGTCCTCCCGAATAACTTGAAGCTTTCCGTGATGACTTGATTGGACCTGCACATTTTTCATTTACTTTGCCCGCAACCGTGTTTTGTAAAAGCAGTGTCGATTTTTCTCACAGAGACACAAAAAGACACAAACACGCACATACACACAGTTCAGGCCAGCAGTAAAAGTTTACCGGAGCAGAGCAGAAAGCAGAACTACAGAGCTCTAACAACACAAGCAGCCACCGAGCAACAACCGTTTACACAACACCCGGGTGTGAACACAGCTCCAGGTTTGTGTTGTCCAGGTGAAACTATTTATCAGTTAATGTTCTGATAACAGAGAACACACAGACTTTGTACTACTTCTATAAATGCACACAAACACATGCACATAACATAGTCTAAGTATACACACAAAGCAATAAGAAAGGTTGGTTTAAAGTCTGACTACCATTCAGATTCACCAAGTTTGGTTCGAGTTCTCTTATTACTTCTTATTTTCTAATTTACTTAATCACAATTTGCCACATAAGAGCAAAGATAGGATGCCATCTATAAAGAAAGAAAAAAAGTTGAACAGATTCATTATCTAACCATTCAAAACATACAGATGAAAAATTAAGTTCATTGGGTCCCTTCCTTGGCACACCCTCCCCAATATAGTTTCAGTTTCTAAAATGAGCCATACCCTCTCCTGCCACGAGGCTTGATGTCGATTGGCTTGTTTGTAGCACAGGGTGAGCCAGTGGAGCAGGCGTGCCGGTACCGGGCTATCCTTTCCAAAGATAGATAATTCACAGGCAAACTCATTTTGATGTGGTTCTTAACCACTGAGCATACACTTGTGTCACAACAGATGTAGAGGGAGAAAGAGGGAGAAGAGATAGAGCGGCAAGCCTGATAAAGCTATCTCAGTAGGAAGGAGGAAAGAGTGTGTGAGGAGAGATAGTAGGTGAAGAGAGGAGGGGAGGCGAGCAGAGAGCTCAGTATGGGTGTGACTTGAACAGAGAAAAGGATGGAGAAATACGGAGAGTGAGAAAGAGACATGCAGGGGAGAAAGGACCAAAGTGGAGACGGGGAGCAAGCTAATTAAGCTTTTCTTTCAGATAATTCATTTAAACAAAGCAATGCTTGAATTTGTTTCTCCTATACTGCTTTCTTCTGCACGCAAACCACTAGAAGGTAAAAAAAAAACAAAACATAAAACTGTGCAATAAACCCAGTTTGATCATTGTACACTGGCTTGCATGCATTTAAACACATCTATTTTGAACGGAATACGTTTTCTTTAGTGATAATTTACCTGAGAAATGCAGCCGATGCTGTGAAGAGCAGCAATATCACCAACAAGTGTTTATTATTAACAAACAAACAAACAAACAAACAAAGAAAAAAATACAGTCCCTAACAAGTGTTTTTTTTAACATTGCACTCTCATGTTTTAAAAGTTTTTAAGCTTCTTATTATGAACTATCATGCAGATGTTGAAATTAGCTCACCCTGATCTTAACATGTGTAAGATGTGTGTAAAACATGTTCTCTTCGCTGGCATTAATCAAATGAAATACTGAAAAAGGAGAAAAGTTGCTTTTAATGTTGCTGTAATGTACTTTAAATGTTAAACTAGCTGCTAATTAGCATAACTGTGCACAGTGGGATACAGAAAATCAAGAGTGACTATTAGACACATTGCATATTTACACACACTCTTTGTGGGCATAAAGGATTAACATGAGGTACTGAAAAAAAGACAAGCAAAAAAAGAAATAAGGTACCTCATGCCTGCATTTAATGTCCCAAGCCACATTTCACCCTGGTAGTTGCCATACTCCACCTCTTGTGGGCAGCAGAGTCCCACAAAACAAAACATACTGCAAACTATATCATGAAAAACACATGGGAAATGAATAGCAGTGACTTTACTTTGAGCCAGCACACTTGCACTACCAGAACATATGTGTATTATTATTATTATTATTATTATTATTATTATTATTATTATTATTATCATCATTATTATTATCAAATGAAGCATGCAGATGTTTTGAAAGATAATGTGTCATAATAAGAGCTATAATTGGAATGGGAGCAACTGATGAAGGAGATTTGTGGCCTTTAAAAGAGATAACTATCATTTGCTATCATGTATAATTTTCAGACCTTCACCACCATACAGATAACGAGCTCTAAATCGCTGGAGTGTTCCGTTCTCGGCTGCCAGCAGGGGGCAGTCTGCTCTGCAGGCAAAATAAAGGTACAGGTGGGTAACGGCAAACCGCAGCACAAACCCACAGAGCGGTAAACCTCTGTGGACTTCCAGCTTCAGCTCAGCTCTGACAAAAGCAGCCAGCATGTGACAACAGCTCCTGGGTGGACAAGGAGGCTGTCAAAGTCACAAATGCAATGACAGACACACAACGGGCTCCTTCACTCGTACCGAGCAGCGCCACATGAGCACACCTACACAACGCTGTCTGAGCGCAAGTATTATAAATACACACGCCACAGCATATACAGACGGATAAAATGTACAAAGATCATTACACCAACGCTATACAGACCTCTACATCTCTTGTGTATTCTCACAAACACAACCTGTAACACAAGCATATGTTTGCTTAGCTGCCTGGTCGGCCACACACCATCAGTGCCAGCGACATGCTGTGACAGAGCGCCAGGTGACGGTTTGACTGTCGTCACTCAGTGTCCCCTGAGGCTCAAAGCTATAAAACTGGAACCACTGCATGTGAATGCTACAACATGTACATACAAGCTGCAGCACCTTTTCAAACAGAAGATGTGTGCTCTACAGATTATTTCTAACAGTACGCTGCAAATCATATTTAATGGGATTTAATCACAGTGACTATGCTGTGACTAAACTGGGAAAAGGGGGGGAATCAGAGAGCCATAGAAGAAGAAAAGCAGAAAGAAAATAATGTGAAAACAGTGGGGTGAACAGCTGAATAATCAGTGTAATCAGTGACCAGGCCAGGTGACAGGGTTGCAGGGCTGTGCAGGTTAGTACAAAGGTGAATATGGTGAACAGCTAATGAACTGGCTGTGTGCCAGAGAGACAAGGAGGGCTTTGATTTGCTCTCTCCTCTCATGACTGGCAGGGAAAATGTAGCCTGACAAACTGGGAGGGGGAAGGAGGCAGAGGGAGGATAGAAACAGAAGCATTAGGTAATCTGCAGGAAGGCATACTGTATGACATCAAGCTGCTAAAAAGGACTAGTTAAAGAAGAATATTCCTCATTTTATGTCATAAATACTGCTGAAATGGTGTATGAGCATGTTAAACTTTCAAATAATCACATCAGTGTATGGAAAAGTATTCCCTATAATACAAAAGCTCTATAATACAAAAGCTCAGGCTTCAGACTGCAGTTTATACCCTTAGATGCACATGATGTCAGAGAGAGGGGATATCTTCATCAGATGGTCATCTCCGGCACACACAGCTCTGGCTGTGAGCACAGAAGCCCCATCCAGCTGCTGCTCAAAGTTGGCTTAAAAAAGTCCTATTTATCCTATACTGCATCTTGGTGCAGTATAGGATAAATAGGATTATTTGGAATTGTTAATCATGGAACTAGCAATGAGCATCATTGGAACCCTTTAAAGAGAAAGGAGAGTGAAGATGGTCGCAGAAGCAGTCAAGATGTTAGTAATGGTGTTAATAAGGCTGCATTGCTTTTTTAGTGCCCTAATACAGAACCTCTTAGAATACTTGGGTTTGGGGACTGACATTATCATTATTTTTTTCATATAAAGAAAAGAGCAAAAGATTTCGATATGGTACCTAGGGATGGATGGATCCAATTCACCAAACTGAGTAGTGCCATTATAAAACTCATTCTCACTGATTTGACTGATTTGTACTTAATCAGTCACTGTTTCAGCATTCCAGTGAGATTCAGAAAGTAAAAGACACTGACAGTACTTTGCAGTTTTTGTAATATTTTATTATCATGTGCAACTATTAACCGTTTCTCTACAGGTCAGTCATTTTAGTCAGTATCTCCAGAGTTTATCTCCACAGAATATGTCACTGAAACTTTGGGTCACAGCAAGAGTACTCTTCTCCCTGCTCTTCGACTCATAGCTTCTTCAGTGATTTAATCATTAAATCAGGGCAGCAGATTAGTAAAATAATCTTATTAAAGTGCCCAGAAGACAAATATTAAAATGGGCTGTGAGGAATTAATAGGCATAAGAAAGGGAATGGGCTTTATTAGTTGGCCCTCTGTTGCAAAGCTTTTTCCACACACAAGAAAAGGGAATGAGAGGAAAAGAAGGGTTTTGCTTTCGACCCATCTGTCAGGTTTTTAGAGCTGCATTAATTAAGAAAGCACCTCAATTTGAGCTAACTGAAGGGCAATAGTGTGATATGAAATAAAAAAAAGTCATAACTGTGAATTAAAGCTACTGAATCAGCTCAGGGCCATGGCAACTGCACCTGCTGTTGCAAGAAAACTGAATGTGATTACAGTGATTGGATATTTGTTTTCAAGTAGGTAAATCAGCAAAGGTAATGTGGTTAAGGGACAACAATAAAATGGTAATTGAGCTTCAGGCGGTACTGTATTTGCAGCTCTCAGCCAGTCATGCTGCATTGAAAACAGCTGGTATGTGTGTCAAGGAGCAATTCCTTCGCCTCAGCTACACTTGCTCTTCCTGCCTGCCTTCACAGTCCCCCTGCTGGATTCATGTTTATAATGTGGTTGCCAAGGTGACCTGGCAGAATTCAAAAGGGACAGGTAGGTCCTCGCAGCCAATCAGGCATCAGTTGCTAAGAACATGGTGGCAGATTGTGTTATGAGAAAACCAGAATGACAGGGTCAACGCTGGAAACCAGTGATCCAATCTGCACAGTTTCTGAGAGTTAACATTTTAAATGTTAACGTCAATTCAGAGAAGGATGTTTAATGCCAAAAAATTAGTTATTAACAGCAGCCACTTAATATTTCACAGGCGTTATGCATGAGTTACCTGTGATCTATTTATATGTCCAGCTGAGTCACAGGCTAGAGAGGATCTAAGCTTTCTCACCTATTGTTTAGGCCAGAAACTCACCAGAGTACAAAAGAGAATGGAAAACACAAACTGAAGGACAAAAAAAAAAAAAAAAGGCTGGAGAAGCTTAAGATAAGACCAACAAAAGCTCTTAGTTATGCTGTGCACGTGTGTTCTGCAAGTGCATATGCATTTTGCTGCATACAGTAGCAACTGAGAGTGCGAGTGGTGAGAGAGATGGCGAGATAGATGTCATGATGTGTTAAAGCTGAAGTGAAGCCAGACATTATGAATGTGAGAACCATGTACTGAGACCAGCATGAAGGAATTTGTCTCAGAGGCATAAAAACACTTGTGTCAGCACAGCTCTCAGAGTCACATCAGAAACTTGGTGAACCAGAATCATAACGGGCTGCAACCTAAAAGTATGTTCTTTCCTCATGAATCTACCAATTACTTTTTAAAATAATCTATTCATTGTTTAGTCTATAAAACGTAAGAGTCCAGATTGTGACAAGTGCATGTCATTAATTAACCAAAGTGATGTCTTTTGATTGTTATCTGGCCAACCAACATCATGACGAGGAAGGATATCAGAACAGCTTGTTCTGTGATTCCATGTAGACTGGATTTTTTGTGTCTCAGGGTTCAAACTATGTATGAAACAAACAAATTTATGCAGACAACACCCGCAAGTAAAAGAAATACTACTCTTCTTTCAGGTAGGGGTGGGTGGCATACAGGTTTTGTCACCATCGTCCGTATCATGTTCTGCCACATCATGATTCTGCAATGCACGAAGGACAACACGTGATGAACTACGTCTCTCGCACACTTTATATCCAAGCTACGCTAACCACAAGCCCCAGGCAGACAGTATTTCCTTTGGTGTGTTAACAATTAGCGCAGATGCCCCAGTCACTTCTTTTAAGAGAATAAGGGACCTGTTTTCTCCATGTTTTGTCTTTCTGATACAAATGTATGCTAACTGCAGCTTTCTTTGTCACTGGCCCAGCCTTCATTTTTTAGGAGACTGGTCTTGTGGGTAACCCATTCTGTCCTTAAAGGTTAAGGCTGGGCTGGTAACACCAGGATGAACTGCCACTTGCTTTAAGATGCTAAGCGCTAAAGCAAGTGGCAGTTTACCTTTAGCCTACATTTACATCAAAAAGACAAAGGATTTCCTTGTTATGTGTAATGAAACAATTAGGTGTCTAATCTAATTGTAAGTGGGCTGAAAGTAGGGGGCAGCTGTGCATGATGACTGGCTGTGGCTCAGACAAAGTGTATGCATTATTTTGTTCAACAAAAGGGCCAGTCTAGTGTGTTTTGAACATATGCTCCTCCCTGTTATGGTTACTCACAATGTTCGGACCCTGTAGGATAAAATCTGTGCAAAAATAAATATCCAGATTTTCTTTTACTCATACCTGTTTTCATTCCTATTCAGAGACAAGAAACACATTTTTCCTTTTTTTTTTTTTTTTTTTTTTTTAAAATTTTTTCCCTTTTTTTTTTTTTTTTGGGGGGGAGTA
>VUQI01061278.1:25852-62971 GCA_015106735.1 Paratilapia polleni
ATATGAAGCTAGAAAAAAGAAATATAAGCAGCTTGGATTATAATTTTCATTTTATGTGTGCAAGTACATAAAAATATAAATCATTATTGTTGCCATCATCGTAAAGATAAAGCTTGTGTATGCAAATTGTAGCACTGAATGTCAATTAAAACCTAGTATAGAGGAAAAGCCAGCAGATTTTTGCTTCCAGACACAGTATTCAGTAATATCCTGATACACTGTACCTGAAAGCTGCTATGTCACAGCTTTCTTGGCACAAATTATAGTTAGAATTTTTCTTTTTATGATGCTCTGATTTGCACTGTAAAATGCAAAATAATCTGAGAATTGTGCATAAGCCAAAAGTGGTTATCAATCATTTCATTCACTATACACACTCACAAAGCAGGTAGAGAGAAGGCAGTGTAAGAAAAAGTGTGAAGAAGAAACAGTGTTAGACTGTGTGGCCTTTTCAGGCCGAGTGAATGGGGAACGCTTTTAATAAGGCTGAGTACATCAGCACCCCACTGCACAGCAGGCTGGGAAAGATTGATGCTGTAGGTGAGCAGTAATGCTGTACTTCTCTCTCTCTCTCTCTCTCTCTCACACACACACACACACACACACACACACACACGCACATACACTGTTGTTCTCTGGGACAACAGTGACTGATGACTTCGTCTCCTCAAAAGTGACAGCAGGGCTCTGCAGCCTCCAAAAAGCCCATTTTAAAATCTCAGTCCCAACAAAGTAACTCAGAGTGATAGAAAGCAATCTAAAGTTTGGCTGAGATTGACCCAGAATCAATGACAATGTGCAGTGGGAGAAAGCCTCAAAGAAATGAGATAACAATGGCTTGTGTCTTGTTATCTTACTGACAAAATGCGGTGCATCTGAGGTAGCCACCCTCGGGGCCCACTGACAGTTAAGGACAGGAGGGAAAAAAGGGGGAGAATGTGACTTGATGTAAATGATGCTTACATGTAAAATTTGAAAAATACACAAAAAAATTCTATGTTTAACCATTATCAAGTGACACTACACAGCGGCCAACATTAAGCAGAGGGAGGAACAGAGAACATTTCCAGCCTCTATTCTAAATATAACCTTGTCTGTTCTCTCTCTAGTCTGAGGCGCTGGATTCACTTAACTGGATTACTACACACACACTTTTCATTTCCTTTCTGGTTAGTGTTTAATGACGTTTAGACAATCATACATCTCAGTTTATTCATTGTGGGGCTGTAGGCAACACCCAGCACATTCAAACATGTAGGACAGAGCAGTTATGGCACGGCGCCTGAGATCCTGTATACTTAACCTTTATGTATACGGGCTGGAAGCACAGTGATCAATACAGATGCAAAATGTAAAAATAACCCCACAATAATGATGTGAGGAGGCTGAGGGAGAGGGTGCATAATGTTCTTCCATGGCTTCTGTAGTGAGATGCATCTGCTCAAATGTGTTATTTTAGCTTTTAAAGGTTCAACGAATCCAGTTATGTATTCATGTGTGGGTGAGTGCACATATGAATTCATATTTTAGACAGAAATGGATTTATCTTTTTAATCTGTATCAGCCTTCTTCTTTCAGTGCCTCTTGGCTTGTACACTGCAGGTCTAAGACACAAGAAAGGGGACGAGCCTATTATCACGGTGCAATGAATAGATCCTCCTGAAAGCTCCTCTTTACTCTCACACACACACGCACACACAAACATATCAGTCACATAGATTCACCGTGTAGAGAAAGAGAAAAAAAATCCTGCCTGAGGTATAAATGGAGTCTGGCAGGCACATCGCCCATTTTCAGAGACAAGACTCTGACAACTGTGACAGCCGTGAATTGTTGTCCAACACGGTCACGAGATTTGGTACATCCATCCACACAATACATTCCAGCAGACTGTGAATTACATCTTAGTAAGATTTTCTCAAATAAATAGAGGACTTGCATCCGTGGAAGACTATACTGAAGTCAGTGCATGTTAAAAGTAAAGTTAAAAGTAACTGTTTCCATTATATTTGTCATAAAATTGATTATTTATCTCTTATTATATGTGGCTTATGAATTTCAAGTGTAGCAACAAGAGGCTAATCTAGCTACAAAGGAATCTCACTGCAAAAACCTAAGACAGGCATCAATGGCAAAAAACTGACTTGCCACTTACAGGCTAACTCATTTAAACCTTACACAATAAAGGGCACATCCTAGTCTATGTTTATACAGTCTGATGGTGCATGCACGACAACCCCTATAGTGTGTGTGGAAAGGAGAAGAAGGAACAAGGATGTTTTGCTGTGTATCTGTTTACAGAATGAGCATGTACAGTATTACCAAGGAGGTATTGCTTTTGTAATGTGCTACCTGACTGTAACCTGACTGCAAACCCTGTAATGTGTGTGTGTGTGTGTGTGTGTGTGTGTGTGTGTGTGTGTGTGTGTGTGTGTGTGAGTCTGACTAGCTGTGTGTTTTCTTGTGTGTATAGAGTTCCTCTGTTTCTTCACATTTATTCTTTTGTGCTCTGTTCACTTCTGCAGAGCTTTCACCATCTCTGCTGGAAATGTCAGTAGATGGCCCTGTATTTACAATATCCAAGCTAACAATATACTCACTTTATGGCATGGTGTTAAATTCAGCACCTATTACATCCATTTATCATGCACATACTCTGCAGTATAAGCAGATATAGCTGAATTATTCTCCTGCTTTTACATGCATCATACACCAGTTTAAAGATAAATACCAGAAAATCATAACATATTGTGTTACACCAAAAACATGGTAATGCTAAAAAAGAAAAAATCATAAATGTCTTTTGCCTGATTAGAATGAGAAACTCAAACCACTGGAAATAAGAACACTGTTCATATCCCAAGAGCCCTCTCTGATGACATCACTGCCTGCTGTGTCCCTCCCAGTTTTTAACATAGCTGGGAGACAACAATTCCCAGAAGATATCCATCCTAAGTATGACTAATCAAAACAACAGCACAAAAACCTAACAGCACAGCCGTTTCATCAAAATATTTTTCCAGCCCTTGAAAAGCAGTCTTAGTGTTACAACACCTCTGTGTGCATGCTATTTCTGACTTGCTCCCACATTTATGGATCAACTGAAGCAGTTAGTGTGGGAGAAAATGACAGGAAATGTCTGGCCCATTAAACAATAAATTCCCCCGAATACATCTGAGCCAAGCTTGGGAAAAAAATGCCACAAGGCTGGGCTAGGCTAGACCTAAGGGAACTCTAACCATGTCATAAAATCAACAAACAAGCAGGCGAATTATCTGCATGCAAATACACAATCTTATTTGTTTTAAATTAACTTATGAAAAAGGGACCACAGCAGTAAACCCATTTGACGATAAAACCGCAAACAAACAGATTCAGTTGCATCTTTAAACAATCACCACTGCCAATACTCACCATATCCAGGAGTGCCTTCTAAAAGGAAAATGGCTGAGGTGCATCATGGACCTGTCAGTGGGAGCACCTGGGCACTGTCCAGGCTTCATACCAAAGCCGTGTCAGCACTGGTCCCCCTTCCTGTTAACCTTTCACCCCTTGAGCCCCTTTTTTATGTAGCTATATATCTACAAACACTGCCCCACAGCATACGTGGGCCCCGGCACATAATGTAATGTCCCATGGTAAAGTTCACTGCTGTCATGCGTACATTCAGACCAGTCCTGCAGTAAGGAGCTCCTTCTGAATTTCCAGTCTCACTTGTTTGGTCCTAGGGCATCATTACAAAAAGTGCCAGCTTATATATAACAAAGGCAATTTCAAAAATCAAACTATATAGCACCATAAAATCCACTGAGTTCCAGAAGGAAAATAAAAATCCCAATAAATGTGATGACTTAAAAGAAAAGGAACATGAAGTGGAAGAAACTGAAAGCAGAATTAAGCCCAGAGTGAACTCAGTTTTTAAGTGAGAGTTTCAGCAGAGCGAGCACACAGGCGGCCACCCAGCAGGACCAGCTAAGCTCTCCGGCCGCTGCTCTTTTTTCCGTGGGATTCTTCCGGCAAAGGTTTGGAAATTACTGTCCCACATCCACATGGTGAACCAGTTCAGGGACTCATTTCTCTGGAAAACATTCCTTTTCCTGACAGCAAAACGACGCCGGTTGGGTAGGCAGCGGTAGTCACACCAGCATGACAGAGCATGTTACACACAGAGTCACTCACACACTCACATTCGCTTTCATCCTCTCGGATTTGCCCCCTTTGTCTCTATTATTTTGTGTCTCCCTCTCTGTTCTGCCCTTTCACAACCTCCCAGGGAGCGAAGTGAGGAAGTACAGAGAAAAAAAAAAACAATGAAGCGTCTCTTCAGTGTCTCCCCTTCTCTCTGTCTCGCTGCTGATCGTCTCTGCCCTCCTCCTTCCCTCCTCCCTCCTCCCTCCAGTCAGTGGGATGTCCTGACCCTGAGTAATAGGTGTGCCTGCCCTATCCAGTCAGCTAAACCTATGGATCCTCTTAACACTTCATTCAAGGAGGAACAAGACGGCACATGTACAACTTACACGCACACAGCAGTGCACATACTGACACAGACAAACCTGATAGTATAGGCAAAGTGTTGACAGAAGTAATCCCTTTCATTTCCTCGCCTCAAATCAACTGCTTTGCATTTCATAGTTATGTGTTTGCCTCTATTATAGCATTCCTTCGTCATAACAACGCAAGAGCCCTGTCAGTTTGTTTTTGACTTTTGCTACTCTAAGCACACCCTCTGTCTGTTTCTAGCGTCTGCATGCATGCCAGTGAACCATGAAATTTCAAACCACACAAAGAGAAGCCATCTTTTGTTTTGTTTTTTTCCCCTCTGCACATGTTTGTGTATGTATAGCATATAGTTTGTGCATATGAGGCTACAAAAGCATACAGGGGACCTTTTGAAGGCAGGTTTGTTTCAAGAAACTTGTTATGCAGGATGTCATTGCGTTTACTGCAGTATAATGCATTCCTCTGTTCTTACACCAGCGGTTTCGGGCTCCAGATGGAGTCTTTAATTCTGACTGTAAGGAATTAAAGAGAGTAAATGTCATACTGTCTTTTATGTTCTGCTCAGTTACAACGATAACAAGATAAATCACAGCAAATCTACAACTGGTTAATTTCCGTGTCACTCAGAGTGCATGTTTGTCTGTGTAACAGTCTGCCTGCATGTGTGTGAGTGACTCTGCGTGCACATATCAATTTGCGCATTTATGTGCAATTGGTGTTGGCAAGGAAGTTATGAGTCGAGGTTGGGGTTAGCCTACTAAGGTTGTGTCTGTGTGTGTGTTTCATTAAAAGCCATAGCTGTGGCTAAGCTCCAGTTGCTGTGGTCTGAAAAACAGGATCCAGTACTGCTTCTTACACACATCCTGCCCAACACGCACGTCAGCAACTTCTCAACTCCTGCCAAGAGTCAAACCACCTCACAGCCTCTGTAAGCCTGCACCTTCAGCCACAACAGCCACTCTTAAGCAGGGTGGAGGGGTGCTGAATGTTGAGGAATCTTGCTTGTAGGAAAATGAAGACTGAAGAAATGCAGCTCGTTTGGGAAATGTGGGTAGTCTGTGTGCGTAGAGGGGCAGGGTTGACAGTTTAGGTAGCAACTGGGAGTAAAAATAAAATTTAAGTGTCTTTAAAAGTTAAACAAGGGAGCAGCTAGAAAGCACTGAAGCACCTGTTATTCATTATGTACACATACAGAAAAACATTAACTCTCCATCTGTCTCTCTTATTTATTCCAGAGACAGTCATATTGTTTCAGACATCTTGCATACAAAAGGAAAGCGAAGTCAGAACGCTGATATATACACTGTATATCCCAGCGTGTATGTGTGTGCGCTATTGCATAATCCTAGTCACTGCTTTGGGGGCTGTTGGCCCCTGCTCTACACAACGCTGGTGAGCTGTCACGACTCATCACAGAGAGACTGGAGGAGAGAGGAAAAAAAATAAAGTGAGTATAAAGGCAGAAACAAATAGATACGAGAGAAATGGTGACAGCGAAAGAGAAACAGAAAGAGAAGGTATGGTGCAGGGTTGAAGTAGAAATACATGCAAGCATCTTTGGGAAAAAAAAAAAAAAAATTTTTTTACCATGAGAGTAGAAAAAGAAAAGATAAAGGAGGTGAAAGTGCGCCGGCAATAGAACAAGGTAAGATAGATGAACTATAAATGAAATGCAGCTGTGACGCAAGGGCACGGAAACCTTGAAACAACATAAAGCTAGCACAATAACATATTGTAGCCATAAAGTACTGGAACAGTATTAACGTATCATCATCTGTGACCTCTGCTTGTGAGGAGAACAATGTATTTTCCATCTACAAAATATCACATCATATTTGAATCAGGCCTTTTCCATTACATTAGTGGTCTGCCTCTGTAACTGGGCATCGGGGGAAAGGGCCGATTACACAACGGAACAAGTGCATATCGATTGCATGATGTACTGACATTTAGCGAAGTACTTTTCTTTAGTTTGCTGCAAATCGATTGTCCAGAGAACACAAGCTGAACAACCTCTACAGTCTAGTCATAGAGCTGGTCCAACAGCATGGCCTGCCAACCGCAGCTCCAGGTGTGTGCAAAACAACAGACACGTGACTCTGGAGGCACTAAAAGCTACCAAGGAATGAAAGGCAAGATTTATAACAGGGAAATCAATGCTGTGTTATGCAGTAATGCCTAATAACATGCTGTGACATTCAATTACCAAATTAAAAGGAGAAATATATCAATAACGGCACGTGCATCCGGTGGTTTAGCTACTCAATCATGACATCAGTATAAAAATCCCACCTATTTCATATTCAAATACCAGAGCAAATCTCTCTAGAGATTGGCAGAAAACTGGGCCTGGTGTGCATTGTTCCTTTGAGGTAGGCCAACTGTCCATCAGTCTGAGTGTCACCCTGGAAATGCCTTGGGCCCTTTCCCCCTCCTTGCCATTCACAGATGGTTATGCAGTGGCATTTCAGCAAAGGTTAACTCATTCCCCCTTCAAATCAGATATTTGTAATTAGATTCCTACATCTAATGGGGACACGGAGGTTTCAAGGGCCATTTAAAGAATGTGAAGAATGTTTAAGTAGCCACAAAAATTACTCACATGAGCACTCAATGGAAAGGTTTTACAACTCTGATTTTAAGGCAGACCAACAGACAGAAGGGAGGGACTTAATTTGTTAGAAAAATATGCTGCGTGTCAACAAAGCAGCAGCTGTTGTTAGTGATGCAGAACACGTGCTGTGCAAATATATTTTATAAGGACTTTTGAAAATTTTTGAAAAAGGTTTTCATAAACTAATGTTACTAATGAGGTATTTCATTTTTACAGGGACAAAAACTAGGCTGCATATGTTGAGGCAACTGAGAATTGAAAATGCTAGATATTCCACATACCATTCAGTCCAATAATGAAACTGAGTGAAATATGACTAATGGCACAAATCTGCCACAGTAAAGATTATCCTTAAATGTGTTTTATTTAAATTCTCTAACATGGGCAGTGGATATTATAACTGTGCCAATATTATGACTGTATTTGCCTGGCAAAACACTTTAAGCACAATATGACAAGAACAAAAAACAAATGTTCCTTAGTAAACGAACGAACGAACAAAAAAACAGCTGTGGATTAAGCTAAATTTGACAGGTGCATAATGTGCACAAAAAATATATATTATAAAGTAAGATTTAACACTGTTCTCAATCCGCCAGGCACACAGATAATTAAAGCAATACAAAACGTGAGTTTAAAAAAGCTCAGGCCTAACATCTGAAGAGACTCACTCTTAAGCAAACATGACTGAAAAAAATAACCATAAAAACAAGATTCAAAGGAAAGAGGCACAAGGCTAAATCTGCCTTAATTTATAAGTCATTGCAAATGAGATGGTGGGCCAGACAGCACGGTTAAAAAGCTTCACAAATATCCAGTTCGAAACCACCATTGTAAATGGTTACATCTATTTTGACTGCTTCATGAGGCTGTTTTCTGAGAGCAGGTACAGATGGGATCGTACTGAAATATCAGTGGTCCATTACCAGAGGCAATCCTCACTACAACACCATCTGGTGAGAATGGCTCTCACTAACAGTTGGTGCAATCAACTCTGCTCTTCTCTCTGATACCTTTATTATCCCATTACTTAGAAAAAATGTAAATGTTACTGCTTTAAAGTGCCAATACTGAAATAAAAAGTAACACTCTGCAAATGCCACACTGTGTACACTGTTATATATATTATTACTGTAATTTATTACCGAAAACCTGCCACTAAACCATGCATTAAGAAGTACAAAGAGTACACTACTATTTAAATACTGCCAATGCAGAGAAGCCATATTTTGGATTTTCAGTGTTGAACTGTATCCCATTCTTTTGTGCTCACTCTTCTAAGAGGATGAGCAATATATCAGGTAACAACAAACACACAATCTGTTACAAACTAAAGGCTCTGTGATTATTGCACAATGACGTTATCATGCACCTATAGCATGTTTTAGAAATTCATTAAAAAAATTCTGTGGATGTTTTTTTTTTTTTTTTCACTTCACTCTCTGACTCTCAGATTTTATCGGCTCCAAGTCACATAGCCGCACATGCACACTCAGTTTTTATGCAGTGAAGCATTTGTGAAATTTTTGTTCAGCCTCAGTGGTTTCATGGCAACAAATGTACTGATTGGAGTCACACAGCATGTCCAAAGTGACCTGTCTCTTCAGCCCTAAACTGTCACAGGTATAGAAATGTCCATGTGCATCCTACAGATCACAGTAATTTCTAAGTGTTTTGTCAGTTGCCAGCATTGTGCTTTTGATCTGCTGCCATCAGAGAGTAAATGCTGCACTGCACATTTCAAGGACAGCTTTGTACCCAGGACATCAAATTAAGATCACCCACTCACCCCACAGGGGTAAGTACATTTTGGAGGGTGGTGACTGTGGGAGCTAGCTAGTTAGAGTATCATAAAATTTCACTGCTCTACAGTCAGATGACTGCTTTCTATCCACTTTAAAATCCAAGAGTGCATTATTGCTCCTACCCTCACTGTTCACTGCTACAGATTTGACAGCTTTGACAGTGAATTTAAGGTATGTTATCTTTGCAATTTTGCCTTGATTAGATGTTGAAATTATTGTCTATACTATACAAATGTTTGATACCATAGTATACATTTGTCTTACACACAACACTAGCAACCAGTACTTCAGTGTTATTAGCTGGTGTATACGCTTGTGCTTATCCTACTATGATAAGTCAAAATGTCAGCTTTGAATCAGGACAAAAACATCCCTAAATTCAATATTTAGATTTTTGGTGAACAGAGAATAAAAAATTCTCTCTGGGATACAGGAAGATATCTAAAGCCCACTCAGATGGCATCTGCACTCATGCCTGAGTGATCGTCATAGTCACTTTTCCTTAAAAAGTAGCAATGGAAATCTTACTAGATTGGAAATTTAACATTTACACATCACTTTCAATATAAAACAAGAGTGAACTGTATGCAATCGCATTAATGGATAGGCATCCACATGATTCCAACTGTACGTGTCTCTTGTACATATCTGACTTTGTCAGCTCACTATGAAAAATAATGGCTTTGCAGAATGCACTAAATTTCAGTAACATGCACAGAAAATATTTTTTTATCTCACCATCTCTGCCTGTCTTTCTTTTAGTGTTTAAATATTAACACAGAGTCAACTGCAAAGTTGGTGAAAACCAGCCCAAAGAGCACTTAACAAAAATGTTGAAGCCAGAGTGATTTTACTGTAGAAAGAGGCACCTGATCCCCTCCTCACTTCTTTTGTTACCCAGTAAAAACTGAGTTTTAGGTGCTTGGCTGGGGTCTGCACACTCTCAGTTTTGATATCACTCTTGTCACGGGATTATTCACCATTAGCTTTGTGTTAGCATCATATGCTGTTATGTATAAAAGAGGAGGGCATGCTATCTTTGCAGATGCTTGGAAGGAGTTGATGTCATGTCTGCAGTGGATAATTGTTTGCAGCCTGGGCACAGTTTGCACTTTACCATCATGCTCGTGTCCTTCATGTATGACAAATGTTCATATCTCCACTCAAAAAGTTGTGGATCTCTTGACTATTTTTCTCTTTCCTCCACTCTAAGGCCCCAGTCCGATAGGCCTAGAGACCAGTTGGTAATCGCCTGGCAACAACTGGCCACTTTGGAAAAATGAGTATTCCCTGACCAGTTGTGAATGGTTGCTGGAGGCTGCTGCACCGAAAACCTCCTCGCGATCGCTTTGGTCTCCAGGAGACTGCCACCCATAGTTTGTATGGAAGATCCCGACGTGTCTGCAAAATGCTTGCCAACTACTCCTTAAGCAGCAGTAGAAACTATGAAGAGTGTGATGTATACCCGGAAACTCAGAACATTTGCGTTCAAAGAAATTAGTTTCAGCCATAAAGGCACAACTTTTACTTTGAACATTCTCCGTATTTGGTGTGCATTACACTTTTTTAAGTTTCACTACTTAAAAAAGGTTAGTTAGTTAGCGAGTGTTTGCAGACAAGTCAGCATCTTCCATGTAAACTATGGGCAAACCGATTGGGGGATACACATTTTTCCCTAGTGGTCAGAGGTTGCTGAAAGGGTGGGGGGGTCGCCAGTCGGTCTCTAGGCCTGTGTGACTGAGGCCTAACAGAAGTCAGCTGATTGCAGCGCAAGTCACCCATTGTGCAGCTAACTGAAGATCTTTTGTAACACAAGGAACAATAAATTTAGTATCTTTGCTGACTTTAGTACAATAATGAGTTACATTACTGCCTTACAGAAAAATGCAATATCATTTCAGTAACGTGTAACTTATGAGATGAGTATGATTCAGTATGATTCAAACAATTGTTACACTATTTGTTAGAATGCCCTTCTCAACAGTTCACCAATGTAATCAGGTCAATTTGATTATCCGTTTGCCTCCAATTGCCTGTTGTGGCATCTGCTGTGGTTTTCATGTGGTTATCTCTAAGCTAAATTTGTTACTGATGTATAAAAGTGACTACATACTCTACATATTATTCACAGATGTGTTAAAATTGCTGTGTATACTGTGTATACTGCTGTCATATACAATCCTACTGTAGTTGCTTGTTTCTGAATTTCCGTATCCCTGTCCACAATTTGCCTACACTCACACTCCATGAATATCTGCATGTATCCCATCCAATACTCCCTGTACCTCCATTCCCAGCCATGGTGTTAGCTCTGTTGCTGAACCCCTCCAAAAATAGACTTTTCCTGCATTGCACCAACGTTGTGTCACTGTTGCAGCCAAAGCGTTCGACTGGCTCTCCCTGCATTGTCTATGCCTTAATCACAGCACTGGATGAACCTAGCGTCTGGGTGTGATTAGTAGTTTCTCTGAGGGATTGTATGACCCAAAGATGACCTCCGCTGATATGCTAATTACTGTAGGCTCAAGGGAGAATTCAGGTGGCTGTTAGTTAGATACTGTTCACCCTGGTCTGTGTATTATCAGCAGAAGAAGAAAATAAAAAAATAAAAAAAAAGTATGACTATTTTAATTATTTTTTGCATGCTTAAGCTTTTAATGTGACACTGAAGCCTAGTGGAATTTCTCCATCTGTTCATTTCATTTATCTACCATATTAACATGCATATTTCATTTCTCATAAGAGAGATTTTCATTTTCATTTGATTTTCAAAGTATTTTTAACTGCTTTCAACTCACAAGACAGGCATTCAAAATAGATTATGACAGACATATGATATCTTTTATCAGATGTCCGATACCCTTTAGACTAGACTGCTTTAATCCGCATTCTGTTTGCTTTCACTTGGCACAAGTGTGTGTGTCACAGTCTGTCACTGGAGGGTAGAGCCATAGTTTTATAATTTATACATCATATCCAAGACAAAGAAGCATTTGTATTCTCTTGCAGCATAATGTGCCCCTGATATTGTGCTATGTGGCTGCCGGCTGTAGCTGAAATGTTTAAAAAGATTTTGAAAGAAACAGATAAGGTAGTAAACAGTGACCAGACTACAGCCATACATAACCCCAAAGCCTCCATGCTCAATTGAGTGCCAGTTTGTTAAAAAAGAAACAAATACAAAGCAGATAAATTGATTCTTGTGATTAATGTACTTAGGCTGCTAAGCTAACAGTTATCCAAGCACTAAGCTAGCATATCATGAATCATTGTCACCATCTTGGTTTAGGATGTTAGCATGCTAAAATTTGCTAATAAGCACAAAACTCATAGCACAGCTAAATCTGATGGAGATGTCATTTACAAATAGTTGCTCATAACCAAAAGTATTGGAAATGTGCTCCAACTGTTCCACTGGATGACAAGTGAACATTTCCCTAAAAACTACCAAAGTCAACTTTATGCTGGTGTTAGAAGAAAAGGCAGAGAGTCACCACATTCACCGAGATCCACACTATAATGCGTCATCTGGGAACCACTGATGTGGTGGCCACTGATTCCAGAGTCATGGCAAAAAACTGTCATAGAGAAAAGAAGGCAAAGAACAAGACAGAAATGACCCCTTCAAGCCATTAAGCTATACCAGAAAATTCCTTGAATGATGAAATGGTGCGTAGGGCTTAAAGATGGGAATAACTATACTGAAGGAAATTTGAGAAATGGAAATTAGTTGCAAGGCATCTCTCCCTCATGTTTTCTCTAACTGTCCTAAATTCCATTAAAGGGCATGAATTATGAAGGAGCAGCATGTAGGAAAGAGCACTGTGGGGGACTTGTGTGACATTAAACTGTTAAAGTAATTACACGTTAGCAGGAGGCTTGCAGGCTGTAAAATTATCTTACTCTGAAAATGGCTGTCTGTGACATTCTGTCTGCAAACTGAAGAGGAAACCACTGAACTCTGTTCACACAGAAGAGCACACGCCCTTCCAAATACTTGCATAATAGGCTCCCATTTTAAGTTTAGATACATTGATAAAAGAGTTGCAAAGTGCCAGTGTAAATACAAAAGTTACCAAACTAGTAGCAATCAAAAAAATGTCACACTTATAGGCCTCATCTGTTGGTTCACAGTCCTCATCAACCATTGGTGTCTCCTATTAAAGGCAGCATTGTGTGGGCAGACACATTTTAAAATGTGCAGCACAACCACTAGGGTCCACTGTCATCAATTATAAAGTAAAAAAAAAAAAACAAAAATAAACACAGAGATTAAATGAAGAACAAAATGTGTGATACAGTTGGGTTGCATTACCATTCCTTGAGAGACTCAAAAACCAGTAAAAACAGTAAAAACTGTTTGTTAGATTCAGAGAATACTGTATCTGGGAAACAAAAGTGTATACCCTAGTGGCCAGACAAATTGTTATTTTAAAAGCATATACAATATTAAACAGTGCAATTGACTTGAGTTAAATCCAGTTAAATTGAGTCATTATTGTGTGACTGCACAGGAAAAATGACTTCCATTATCCTGAATAAGCTTGTGATTACAATGGTGTTTAACCATTCTGATATTCTAGTGTAATATTTTGGAATTTAGACCATTATATTTCCATTATCTGTGGGACAGGGTGACTTTATTTTCTAGTGTTTATACAGTATATCAACAGTGCTGAGATAAATAAAATCCTTCTGTGACTGCCAAGTAATAAGTTCAGTTATGATCACGTTACCTTTTGTTGCTGGAGTTCATGTTACTGTAAACTATGTTATCAGTAGCATGTGCACATTCAGGGTTTGCTTCTTGACTGGATCTGACAGGAAAGGCTGAGGAGCAGATAGTAATGGCTGTGCCACCCCTGTCTGCTGTCATGGCACCTATGACATTTAAAAGTCAAGCTTTCACCTTCCTTTCCACCACACCTCAACATCCCCACATGAAACCTGCCAGCACACTAGGAAATGGTCTGCGGGTGGGTGGTGGCTTCATGTTAGAGACAGCTGGGGAGAGAACACTGACAATGGAAGAAGAACCATCAACAGCATGTATAATGTAAAAAATAGGTCCTATATAAGTCCTAAGATGAGATAAATACAATGAAGAGAAGAGAAGAGAAGAGAAGAGAAGAGAAGAGAAGAGAAGAGAAGAGAAGAGAAGAGAAGAGAAGAGAAGAGAAGAGAAGAGAGATCTGCTAAATGTTTAATAAGATGCAGTGTTGCAATTGGGAATGGGATGGGAGGTAAATGGAGTTTTAAGATGTGTAAAGATTCTGTAAAAGTCAGCTTTTGGGTGAGAGGCGATCTGTGTTAGGCTTGTTACATTTTTGTGACACTGGTGCCAGTTGACGTTGGTGGCGTGAACTTTCAGCATCCTCTGAAAGCAGTTCATTGAGTCTCAACCATACTCTCTGCCTCAAAAATAAAGACAGTTTTGTGCTTGTTGTCAAAAATGTTGTCTTAAGAGTGAGACACTTTAAAATAAATTTTGCTTGATGGTTTGCACAAATAGATTAAGTCCAGAAAAGATAGCAGTCAATAAATGCTGAGTTGCCAGACCACCTTTCAGTTTTGCATATGAAGCTGTGGTTGAAAACATGCAAATATGAACATGAATGACACACCGGCCACATTATTAGGTATACCTTGCTACTATCGGGTTGGACCTTCTTTTGTCTTCAAAATTGCCTTAATTCTTCATGGCACAGATTGAACAAGGTGCTGGAAACATTTTGACATGATAGCATCACACAGTTGCTGCAGATTTGTCAGCTGCACATCAGTGATGTGAATCTCTTGTTCCACCACATCCCAAACGCGCTCTATTGGATAGAGATCTGGTGACTGTGGAGGCCATTTGAGTACAGCTAATGATTTGAGCTTTGTGACATGGTGTGTTATCCTACTGAAAGCAGTCATCAGAAGATGGGTACACTGTGGTCATAAAGGGATGGACGTGGTCAGCGACAATACTCAGGCAGGCTGTGGTGTTTAAACGATGCTCAGTTAGTACTAAGGGGCCCAAAGTGTGTCAAGAAAATATCCCTCACACCATTACACCACCACCAGCAGCCTGATACAAGGAAAGATGGATCCATACTCCTATGTTTTTTTACACCAAATTCTGACCCTACCATCTGAATGCTGCAGCAGAAATCGAGACTCATCAGACCAAACAATATTTTTCATATCTTCGATTGTCCAATATTGGTGAGTTTGTGCAACTTATAGCCTCAGTTCCCTGCTCTTAGCTGGCAGGAGTGGCACCCTGTGTGGTCTTCTGCTGCTGTAGCCCATCTGCTTCAAGGTTTGAGATGCTGAAGTTATTTGAGTTACTGTTGTCTTCCTATCAGCTCTAAACTCTAGAGATGGTTGTGAGGGAAAATCCCAGTAGATCAGCATACTCAGACCAGCCCATCTGGCACCAGCCATCATCCCATGTTCAAAGTCACTTAAATTACCTTTCTTTCCCACTCTGATGCTTGATTTGAACTTCAGCAGGTCGTCTTGACCATGTCCACATGCCTAAACTCATTTAGTTGCTGCCATATGATTGGCTGATTAGACATTTACGTTAATAAGCAGTTGAACAGATCTACCTAATAAAGTGGCCGGTGAGTGTATATATACACACAGGCATATGGATATACCTTTCTGTACACGTGTGAAAGAAAGAAAACTCTGAACTGTTTTACAATCAGATCAAAGGAAAAGCCTACTGCTTTACTGGGAGCCATAAAACATCTTGTTGATCATATTTGGAGAAAACAGTCACAAAAAATTGACTCATGGGTAGATAGACACTGAAGGGTGGAGAGCTAAGCAAAAATATCTCTCATCCAACAAGACTCCCCTCACTGACAGATATGTTATATCTGATGTTCACTGCATTCTAGGAATTATTTTATAATCAAGTGTTATATCCACTCTCTCACAACCTGCATTATCTACTTCAGTTACTCGTTTTCTACATTTCCAGGATGAATTTTTCAACAGCCTCCAGGGAACATTTCTGAACACTCTGCCTTTCAGTTGTGCTGTACATGTGGGTGGAGGAATCAATGTGAAAATGACAGCGTAATGAGTTTTCCCAGTCGATAAAAGTGTGAAGTCATTCCACTTACTCAAAGTGCATCTTCAAGCATGACAACTGAGGCCCATGTCAGTAGAAAAAAATAAAAATACAGATGCCTTCTGTGTATTGGATTTTAATTCCTCTATGATTGGTAAATATCAGAGGAAAACGTGAGTAGTGGTCACCAACACTGATTATGCTTGATGTTTTGATGCCTCAAAAACATGCAAGTAACAAACCTATTTACAGATGTACAGGAAATATTTGCTGTAATTTAGGACCTTAAAAATGAATCACAGCTCTGACACATTATTTATTACAGAGATAACATGTAGCTTTTTAATGATTTGTCTATTTCACAAAGAATTAATAACAGTCAGGCACTAAAGAACCAAAAAACCCCCATGATTTAGTAAAAATTGAGAACATAAATCAAGTCTTTTAAATCTTATGTGCCTACTAGCAGCCATTCTTCTTCTTTTCTTTGCTCTCACAGATAAATGAGAACACTTCCGGCTGCTATTTTAATACCACCTGTAGACACTGCTAGGACTTCTTTTTTTTTTAACAGCAGATCCAATACACAGCATCGTCCATGTGGTTGAGTGTACTTGTGTGAGTGAATGAGACAAATGAAACAGGATCTACTTCATTATGCTATTAGAGGTCAACAGGGTACCTTTTAATTGTAACACTGTTTGCTTCTCTTACCAGGCCACTGAAAATTTAATCTCACCAACACAGTCCTGCTGAAGCAGATATAAAGCCTATCCTCTTAAATAACTACAGATGTTTTCTTTCAAACCTTTCCCAGACTCTGTGTACTGACTGAATAAAAAAGAAAGGAATCTTAAAAACATTTTTGGAGGTACTGTCAGGAGACAATCCATTTTCCAAATATCACATGGGCACATCCAACAGCCATGTTAGAATGCTTTAGGCAGGAATTTTTTTCCTTACAGGTGAGGCTATCATAGATTATTTATAAAAGACGGATACAGCCTCCAAAGTGTAAAAACTAAAGCCAATCCGGAAGTGCTTTAAACTTGTGTTAAGGCCCACAGGGGGCGACACCTGAGAGAGCTGAGCGCGAAAGCTCATTCTACGTCTCTACCCTCATCTATGGCAATGAGCTCTGGGTAATGACCGAAAAAATTAGACTGCAGATATAAGCAACAGAAATGAGCTTTCTCCGAAGCGTGGCTAGGGTCTCCCTTAGAGATAGGTTGAGGAACTTGGTCAGAGTAGAGCCACTACTTGTCTACATCGAAAGGAGTTGAGGTTCAGGGATCTGACTAGAATGCCTCCTGGACGCCTCCTAAGTGAGGTGTTTCAGTCATGTCCAACTGGGAGGAGGCCCTGGGGTAGACCCAGGACACGCTGAGGGATTACCTCTCTTGGCTGGCTTGGGAACACCTTACTGTCCCTCCAGAAGAGCTGGAGGAGGTGTCTGGGTGTATCTGAATAAACTGCTACCCGCGCAAGCCGCACCTGGATAAGTGCCAGAAAATGGGTGGATGAATGCACAGCAACTCCTTTAGTTGGAAAAGAAACCCAGTTGTACAAAAGTCTACGTGAAAACAGCTCTAGTATTTACTTAATCTCTGACCTCAGTAAGTACTTTTCTGATGACTTTTATGGTTTCATGTCTTATTGAATGCAACATGATGTTCATATGGTTTAATTTAGAGTAAAAGAGACTATAAAGTATGATTTATGGTGTGGCTATCTTGTGATTGACAAGTCACGACTGTGTGAGCATGCCATGTCCCTTGGTTTCTCAGTCAGATTTACCACTTGCTCACCAAGTCCAGGGCAGCACAGCAGTGCAGTGGTAATGTCGCTTCACAAGATTGTACTGGGTTCTAAAACACCGGCCGGCTGGAGCCTTTCTGTGTGTAGTTTGCATGTTCTCTCTGTGCCTACATGGGTTCTTTCCAGGTACTCTGGTTTCCTCCCACAGTCCAAAGACATGAATATTAGGTTAATTGGTGATTCTAAATTGGCCTGTTTCTGTTGGCCTGGTCTGTTTCTATGTGTTAGCCCTGTGATAGACTGGTGACCTGTCCAGGGTGTACCCCACCTTTTGCCCTAAGACAGCTGGGATAGTCTCCAGCCCCATTGGACAAGTGGCTAAGAAAATGAATGGAGGGATGGATCATCCAAGTCCAGTTAAAAAAACAAAACAAACAAAAAATATATATATAATGGCAACAGTCAAAATGCTTAAAAGGCAGTAGCATCCATTACGTCCATCTATGGACCTGACGCAGTGTCAGCCACAGGTTCGCTGTTGTGTATTTGACCGCACAGTAACTTCTACTGACATGAGAAAAAAATGTCTTTCCTAGAGAGAATAACAAAGTATTATATTACCGCTATCATTAAAATTGTCCACAAAGGTAATGGATATGCTACGCTGACAAACATCTTCTCCCACTGACTGAGTAACAGCTAATTCCCACAGCTGAATGATGGGCAGTGGGTCATTTATTAAGCAAGCCTGGCCTGGCACAGACATCAATCAATCAGCTGTTGTTGCATCAAAGTGAGGAGTAGATTAGATATATATTTAAATCCACTTGTTAGAAACAATAAGCCTTATATTAGGTGTTTAGCATGCAGACTAAAAAAAATGCTTTAAAAACAAGTAATTACCTGGGTAATATTTTGCAATTGAATTGTTCAATATTCAAGATTTACATGTCCTTTATCATACCTTCTCTTCAGCTTCTAAAAAAGGAATACAAAGAATCTCTGTATTTTTTTCTTTATGAGAAATATAATGGGTCCCTAAGCGTAGAATTGAATTCTCTTCAAAGTGACTGGTAAAGAAGGGAATGCTCATAAAAACTCTTGTTTTCTCTGACCGTGACTGCAGCTGTATCACAGGAAGTATGGTGCAGAGTGGGTGGGGATGGGCGCATGGATACACAGACGGAGAGAATACAGTCATACTACAAGGAAGGCACAGGCAGAACGAGGCACAGAGCAAAGCATAGACAAAAAAACAACGATAGAACAAACAGAATGCCGATTTGAACGCCTCTACAAGTTGTTGCCTGCTGCATTGTGGCACACACTTTTGAGCTCCGTATCAGTACAAATGATCCCCTAAATCCCACCCAAACTCCACAGCTCCAAAAATCGCTATACTCTGCACATATAGTACATGCGCAAATACAAAAAAGTAGAAAGGGATGAGGAGAGAAAGAGAAGAGAGAGTGTGAGGAAGGCCAATAGTGTGAGAACATGACAACAACACAGTTACATAACAGATAGAAGCAGCATGGGAGCTACCAGAGGGTAGCTCCTGGGCTTCTGCGAGTCGCAGAGTGACGCATTGCCCTCACATACTCACACACATTTTCAGAAATGCACACACGCGCACACACACACTCACACACACACACACACCACCCTCAATGCAGTAAATGGCACACATTCACTCTGATGTACTCTATGCAAGAGAAGCCACTCCCACAAATTTATCACAATCTAGCTCACGACAGCAAGAGTGACAATACACTTACTACAATACTCCCTAGCAGCAGAGGAGCAGAAATACAATATTTACAATCAATTCAATCCATGTACTATTAGGAGACCACAGGCTACGGCAGCTATGAGCCAATAAAACAATAAGTAGCCTTATATCCACCCACTCTTCTAGCATGGGGTCCCTAACTGATATTTTGGCTTTTCCCAGCCATTAAAGCTTTTTTATACCTCCACATGCAGTCTGAGTGATAATGAATGGTGAGATTTATCAAGTTTAGCTCAGCTGCTAAATGTCAGATTTTGAGCCCAGGCAGAAATGGATGGCTGATAGAGCTAAACTTTTTTTTCCAAAGGTCTATAAATTAGAAAATTTTGCTGTCAACAAACTCTCTATGTACTCACAGGTTGCACATGTCTACACTGTGAACCAACACACATGGACATTATGTCAAAAAACAGTCAGTTGCAAACACTGATGCATTTCAGAATAAATGAATAATTTGACGCTTTCTTATTGTTGACTGTGAAGCTTTGAATCCAGTGGTCACACGTGGTTTCTGAAAGTGCCACAACAATCCCCATCTTTATATTAGTCTTTGTAAAATTGTCTTTTAACATAAGCCATTCTGTAGCTATTTTTACATCAAGGCATAACTGCAAGCACACACATGCATATGTAGGTAAGATCAACTGATGAGCTTGAGGAACCTGTATTCCTCCCATCTGGGAATGTAGAATCAAGCTGCTGTAGAGCGCTTTGCCCTAAACGCAGGAAATCAATATCCTGCAAGTTAATGAGATAGACCCCCTAACCTCAGCATCTGATTAGATAAACAGATTAGCAGCAAAACACACCACCACCATTAGGTGAAGGCAGTGCAGATGCATATTGCCCATGATAGGCCCATTATACACACGGGCAAACTAACAATTAGTAATGAACATAAAAGCACAATGAGGTTGCTGATGTTCCTTCCACAAAGATTCCCTTTGTGTTATTATTATTATTGTGCTAGGGATTACTGTTTAATGCACTCGAAGTAGTAGCTGAAGATGTTTTAATGGGGTTGTTTTTCAGTTTTTAACTGAAATGAAAATTTACTCACATCACAAAACAGAAAAACAATAATGTTACCTTTTGAGGTATCTTACGTTCACGTATAATCCATGCTGTTGTGTCACTTACCTAAAAAGAGAAATGAAATAGAGGGAGACAGCGGGGGAGAGAGAGGGTGGGGAGACAAAAGAATAATAGTTATTAGGATAATCTACTGACTGCAATGAGTTGTAATTTGTGCTTTAACAAGCATCAGGGTATATTGTATATTACTCCTGAAACCCATTCTCCACCCACTGCTTTTTGAACACTCAAATAGACACAAACTGGAATAATTAGAAAGGCTGGGATTGTATATCAATACACTGCAGTGGTGAGAAAACCGCTCTCTCCTTATCTCTCGCCATCCCAATGCAATCCTATTGATCTGAGTCGAGCCTCCCATATTCAGCTCCCCTCTGCTCTCCTCACACCCGCCACCCTTTGTTATCTGTGTGTCAAGAGCGCTCAGTTCTCCTCCTTGATTAAAATGCCTGCAAAATTATACTGATGTGACAAAAATGGCCACTGCAAGAAGCACATATTTCCAGTGAACTCATCTGGCTTAAGAACCTGAGCTAAAGCAGCCCCCCTTTTGGATAACACCACACAGGCACCATCTTAGCAATGTTGCTAAGGGTTATGTTATCACACTACAGGTTCCCATCACCTCCTTGTCCAGGATGAGCAGCATAGAGATGGATGAGTGGTTGAACAAAAAGAAATTTGAGCAAATTTAATTTTTCTTGTACTTTTTATGATTACAAAAATGCTCATTTCTGATTACACTTCAGCTTCATCTCATGTCGGTACTAGATACTGATACATACGGTGCCGTTTGACACCAAAATTCTGAAAATGCTACCGTACTTGTTTTTGTTTTTTTTTCCTTTTTTTCTTACAGTACTGTAGGTACCGTAGGCAACATATGTACAGAGTAGGGTTGTCAAAATATTGATACTCAGATACTAATGGATACTAAAAATTGGATTAGATGTTCATTTGCAACAGTATCGATACCAACAGTGCCATCTTCGCCTCCTCCAGCCGACTCACAACTTCACACAGCACCCTGCAGACAGGCAGGCATACAGCCCCTCCCCTCACTAGCAGCTGAACACGTTAACAGTAGTGCAACAAACTTCGCGAAGCATCGCAAAGACTCACACCCCGGTCTTTATGAAGAATTTCGTGAGGTCAGTAAAGCTCCTATTTCAACAACACTTAAGTATTAAACAGTTACCATAAATGCTAACCTGGCTGGCGCACATATGTTGGCTGTTTAACTATTAGCGATTACCCCCATTAGCCGTCTGTTAATTTATTATGAAAGTAGCAGGTAGCACCTAATAATAACACGATAACGTTAATGTGGAAGCGCAAAGGTTATCGGTCCTGCTCGTCTGTTTAAAATTCTAGTGTCATGACAGCCCAAGTCATTGCTAAATTTTTAATTAGTCAGATACCTGAAGCAAAACATTGATCAATTTCAAAAACTGTGACATAAGAGAAAGACTAAATCACACATAAAATCCCTTCAGTAACGTTTGCACAAAGCTGGTCCACTCAAGCATGGGAAAAAATGAACATACAGAAGCCACATTGAAGAGCGTTGCATCTTTTCACTTAGTATAGATGAAGTACAGCAAGGCAATATTAAAATATATATTATAAGATCATATAAATATGTTTATGTGCTACATCTTTCACATTGTATTTATATTGTAAAAGCTGTAATGTCACTATCTGTAGATGCACTATCTTTCCCAATTTTAATGCATTGTTTTCTCAGTGCTTGCTTAATAATAAAACTCAATATTGCTATCAAAATCGATATTTTGTTATTCTGAGAACACCACAATCCACCACGATGCCTTTTAATATCCTTCCATCAACTCCCATCCCCCACCTGTCTACCTTCCCTGCATTTTTCTTTCTGTATTCTCTCTTGGTCCAAAAAGGTTTGTAGCACATTAAGATTGAAATGTCAAGCAACTCGAACAGGCACACCAACCAATGTGAATGGTTAGTGTGACAATCAAAAAGGCAGACTCAAAGAAAATGAAAATAAAATGTATCTTGGAGAGTTATATTTAGAAAAAAAAAGGAGACAAACAGCGACAAGGGAGGAAATCTAGATCCACAGATATAACAATAAGAAACACCTTAATGAAAAGGGCAGACACTCAGGTAGGCTGTCACATGGAAACTGACTTTCTTGCTCCACTGTTCACAGCCATTGAAACCAATTTTGCTCATTAAATTTATATCCCATACTACTGTTAAACACTTAGCAGTGTTTCACTATGCATCATTCCAGACAGTGACAAAGAGTCTCAAGGGAATTTGAACATCCTTATTTATTAGAATTCCGTCAAATTTTTCTTACTGTTGATGCGATTAACACTCAATAATTTTGCTTTCCTTTCAGGGCATAGCCAAACATTTGTGTTGTTTTGTTATTACATTTCACTATATTTATTATCTATCTATCTATTATCTAGACAGTTCTCTGCCATTAAAGTATGCATGATTTATTCCAGTGACAATTTACTTGGAAAGACATAAATGTAACATAGACAACTCTTGCATAACCATCTTAGTCCACTCTGTTAGTCATTATTCAGGAATGTCTTTGAAATGTCTTGCTCAAGGGACAAAGACGACCCTTTTAAAGGGAGAACCTGCTGGAGATATAACACCATCCATTCGCAAATTGTCATTGGTGACATTTATGGAGCTGCAGAAGGTATGCAAGCAGCAAAGACACCGGCTTTAAAGATATTACAGAATACACATGCTTTCAGACCCATTTCTCAATATGGCAGGCCAGACAGACCTGACTGCACATTACTTGAACTGAAAGATAAAACTGGAAAATAGCACCTATATATAATCAGTGCAAATCCTTTTATTTTCTACAAATTAATGTACACACTTGGCTGCACTGGGAGAAAGGGAGGATATTATATATTTCATATCAGCCATGCTTTGGCCCATATGTAACCTCTACAAAAGCTCCATGACTCATGAAGCCAGGCATCACTGGGGCCTTTGACTGCACACATGATGAGCTCATTCTATACATGTTCTGCATGGAGCTAGTGCCAAAGGGTAGGCTGAAAGCTACAGTGACTAAAGCCCATTCTGCTCCAGGACTTTGAGTGAAGGGGTAAAGGACAACTCTCTTCAGTTAGCAGATTCTAATGAGGCATGTTTCCGTGGTGACTAGAGTCTCAGGAGGTGATTTATGACATTGCATAGTCATCACCTCCAGAGCTTCTGGTCCTAGAGTGAAGGACGGCAGCTTGTGATTGGGAACAGCTGTGCAAAACAGGTGTGTGCTTCTCATTACGGCCATAGCGAGATAATGATGCTTTTTAATCACTGGGCCGAGATATGAGACTGTGTGTGTGTGTGTGTGTGTGTGTGTGTGTGTGCCATGTAAGAGAATGTGAAGATTCCTGGCTTTCTATGTATTTTATGTGCATGGACATGTGCCTAGTTGTGTTGGATCTGCATTTTTTGCACCTTTCATGAAGGATTTCTATACAGATTTGCATGTCTTTTCAAGTGTAATTCTGTACATGCATATCTGGGTTGTGTGGCTGCTTGTGTGAGAGTGGATGGATAATAAAAGAGAAAAATCAACCAGTAATAGGGTATGAGCACAAGCACCCTCTCCCCAGAAAGCACTTGCTTTTTTATGGGCAATTCAACAATGAAAGCACCAAGCAAGAAAGCAGTGACGCAAATAGTAAAAGGGCCACATGCCGCTTTGCCACAAACCGCGAAGCATTGTCTCCATGTTCTACTGTGGATTAAAACCCTGTTATCATGTCTTTTCACTCTCCTTTCTTAAGCAGAAGAAGAAGAAGAATCGAGACTATAATGGAAGGGGAGAGTTGTATAAAGGCAAAGAAAGACAGGAATAGGAAGGACTACAATACTGAGGCATCACCTATAAGCAGCACTTACTTAAGAACTTAAGCTCAGCAATAAACAGAAATACCAGACCAAAGCTCTAATTAATCATAGCAGCTCATTCCTCAAGACTCTATCTAAAATTGGGAACCCACCAATAGCTGCTTTCCCACCCTTAGCAAGCACTGCAGAAGCCTTCACCTGCTCATAACATACTGCAGGCTTGTACACATACATAACATAAAGTATGCCTACAGAAAAAAGCATACTTAAAAACAAATGCATGCACTGGATGTGATGTTTGTCAACAATAAATTCCACCATAACAAATTCTGTCTGCTTGGCCACCCACCCACCATATATAACTGCACTGTACAAGCACTCTGTATAACACCAGTAAATACACATTAGATTCAATTCAAGCAGTGGTTGCTACATTTTGAAAAGAATAGAGATTTGTGTGATTTAGTAATCAATGCAATGGATTACAGTTAAAGTGGAGCTCTTATGTCTACTCATAATAACAAACATCTTCAACTCATTGATCTTTCTCTGCTGTTTTTCAGATTTTCTCTTGGTGAAACTGAAGCAGAAATTATGTGCATTTATACTGAATAAGTAGCACAGATGACCAAGCAAATGTATGCAAAGTATGATGTTAGTCTTTCATATGATCTTGCTCCCCTCATCATTGTAATAAATTGGAGGATAAGAAAATTAATAAATGCATTTCTTTAATGCAAAGCATCAGAATCCATTATGAATTTAGTGTCACAGTAACACCAGGCAGTCCATCTGTTTAAGTTCAAATGCTGGAGGTGAAACAATTAGTTGATTAATCAACTATTAACTGATGGAATATTCTAAAGTAATTGATGGGAATTTATTACTGACATACTAATTGGAAAAAAAAATACAAATAAAAAGTGCCGGTATTTTGATTTGTGGGTTTTCCCCTATGCTTTATGTAGTATATACTGTTTTTTGTATACTGTTAGCTATACATGTAAATGATTTGCAAAGTTACATGCCAAAGTCTATACCAAACAGACTTATTTTCATGTACAGAAAACACTGCTGCTGAACTGTCTGAAATAACTAACCTTTGGAATAGTCTGACCTTGCATCCCATCATGATTTCCTAGAGGCACTTCTGCTGAGTCAAACTCTAAAATTTCTCAGTAATAAGGAAAGCAGAGTAAACACAAGAGTCTTCATGCACTCCAGGCATCCAAGGAACTAAACCTGGTGGATTACAATTATGCTGTTTTAAATACAGATGCACCGATTGACCAGCCAGGGACCAGAATCGGCCGAGTTCCGGCGTTCTAGGCCCAAACCTGTTGACAGGCCAGTCAGCCTCTCACTACAACCGACTACGAGCCAGTCCGTTTCATGCATGCACAACACGCGCACAACAGCGCAGGCAAATAGTCTCGCGCACAGTCACAGCCACACACTAACATGTTGTTAGTCTGGAAGCTCCTCAATATGAGTAAATACACAAAGTTGCCAAAGTAAACCATGGTGGGACCACCACAAAACATTTCTAATCAGACACTTAAACATGGACATTTTAAAGATGCTAACAAAGGAAAAGTGGCAAAAGCTAAAGTAGCCAGAACTCAGGGCCAGTCACAAGCCAGCAGCCTCAGTATGAGCAATGGATCAAAGCAGTTATGTAGAAAATTATGGAGATGAGTGAAAAAGAGAAAAGGATCGATGTCCTGTTATCTGGCGAAGTTATAAACATATTGGATAATGATGTAAGTACCTGACATTTGTTTTGTTGTTACAACTCTGTTAGACCTGCCTTTGTTTGCTAAGGTAAAATATGTCAGGTAAAGGTGGGTGGACAGCATCTCATTTTCAGTTAATTATTTGAACCTCTTTCCAGTAGCAGAGCACTTTATTTTCAGTTGTTTAAATGACAGAAGATCCTGTAACTTACTGCTGTGTGGGGGGAATTGTAAAGGTTAATAATTTATTTTATTAGGGAAATAATATTTTGCATTGAAGAAAAGTTGATTTTTGTTTGTATATGCTGTCAATTATAGTTCTAGTAAATGCCCCCACAACAATTTATTTATCTCATTTTAAAGCCTCGAGTTGAGCATTTTGGCCATCGCATCTTTTCTTTCTTTAAAAAAAAAAAAAAAAACACACACACACACACAAAAAAATAGACATATACTAGTGTACCAGACATTGTCATGGTCCTGAGTTTTGAACCCTGAGTTTTGTATTTTTGTACTTTGAATTCTTGTTAATTATTAAGCATTTTCTGTGGTTTTAGTTGTGAGTTTGGTTGTTAAGAGTTCTTAATTTATCACTTTCAGGCTTTTCTTTATTTTAGTAATGTCTTTGTATTTAGTCTTGAGTTCTTACTATCCTTGTAATCTGGTTTCTGGTAGTGTTTAGTGTAGTTTATATTTTTATCTGTTTTTTGTTTTAGTTAATCTAGCCTTTGTAGTGTCTTCCTTTATCTTGTCAAGTCTTTGTCTCTGTTAGTGAGTCCCTGTTTAGCTACTTCCTGTTTTATTTTGGTAGTCCTTTGTCTCTTGTGCTCTGTGTTTAGTTTTACTTGCCCTGTCCCATTGTCTTTGATTAGTTTCAGCTGTGTCTTTTTACCCAAGTGTTTCCCATCTACCTGATTACCTCATGTGTCTATTTGAAGCCTCAGCTGGCCTTATCTCTTTGTTATGCCATATTGTGCTGTAGCCTTGTTTGTGCCTAGTGTGTTTCCCTGCAGTATTTTCTTGTTTTTGGACTTTGTTATTTGAACTCTGGATCTACACCAGCCACAACAAAGGCTTGTTTTTTGTTTATTTTGAGTCTGTCTCAGAAGTCTGCATTAGGTCCTCCTCTATTGTGTTCTGTGACAGACAAACAGTGTGAGTGTACACATTTCATATGGTGTACAATCACAAGGTAGGCCTATCCTAAAGGATATTCTGCTTTTTTTTTCTTTTTTTTTCCCCTGTGTGGATCCATAATTTACAAAATGAACAACATATTGCATGGTCGTCAACTCATCAGCAAAGTGTTTGCTGAGGTCATAAATGAAATAAGGAGTAGGGTTACTTTTCATAGACTTCTGCACAAACTGATTCCTTCTTGCAACCAGAGAAGGCAGCCCCTGTTGGCAATCAGAAAGAATGCAGATTTAAGGCATTTCCGCTTTGGTTTGCCTTTCAGACCCGCAAGCTAGGTCTTCCTTTATATACTATATGTAAAGTGAAAGCTGCTGTCTTCCCCTTTCTCGGGAATAATTCTGAAGGTAGGAATTGTATGAATAATTTTGGGGGACAGAAATGAACACCAAGGGAACGTGACTGGACTGGACTGGTACTTGTATAGCGCTTTTCTACTCAGTTTTGAGTACTCAAAACGCTTCATACTACATGCCACATTCACCGAGTCATACGTACATTCATACAGCGCTTTTATCTATACTTAAGTGCTTAGCTAACATTCACACATACACTCACACTCCTATGAAAGCATCAAGGTCAGGGTAACAAATTAGAGCTAAGAGAGAAGCATTAATGCTATTTTATTGCTCATCTATATAGCTTCTTGCCTTGTTAATATTTTTACTCACAATATTGAGCAACAAAAATAAGATAAATGAAAGTAGGAATACTGCCAGCAAAATCCTGGGGCATGCCTAAGCAAGGTGACGTCTACAATTTAAATTAGACTTGTCTAATTAGAAAGGGGTTCATAGTATGTATGACCCAGCATAGTTTTGAAAAGGAAAACACAAGCTCCTGTAGGCTGTACATAGTGCTAAGCCTTATAGGAAATGCACTGGGGATACTCTGCCTGTCAGTATACATTAGGATTCAGTTATATTTATGAATTACTTGTATGGTTCACTGTTGGTTCATGTGTAGTTATACGGTTGTTTGTTTTGTAGTGTTGTATGTCAACTGACAATCTGTCACATGCAATTAATTTTCCCCAGCAGACAATAAAGATATCATCGTCACGATCATTAAATTACTCTTGCATCTTGTTACGGTCTTTTCCATCACTATGAATAATGCAGGCTTCCTCTCCTCATGTGGAATCAGCCTCCGAATGCCAAGATTACAAATTAGGTTGTACAAAATGAAAATTTAAGCCCTATGTAATAATATTCAAACATTAAATCTTAAACCAGCTCTGTATCATGTTCAGATTTTTCTTTTTAATAGAATGTGAGGATATGACAGCACTTGTACCTCTTACATCACATTACTTGGCTCAAGATGAAATGCTTTTTGCTGCATCACACTCATCAGCTCATCAGCAGCCTAAGAAAATGGCCTATGCAGGTCAACTTGCTGATGTATGGTAAAATCAACTGTCTGATATGGTGGATTTTCCATCGCTTACTTCATCAGCTCTAATTAGAGATAAATGGCTCAAATGGGCCTTTGGGAGGTTAATACAAACATAAATCTGTATACAGTTAAGGCAAAGAGTCTATGTTACTTTACTTATATGTGTTTTCCTGTTATTTCTGGCCATTTGATAAACAAAAGTGTATTTTATGTTTAAGTAAATTAAACCCCACAAAATATTTTTGTCACAGTAATGGTGATTTTCCTTTGAGGAAAGACCAAAATCTCTTTAGTGGGTGCCTATTTTTTTTATATGCAGCCCTGGATAGAAACTTTAGGAGGTGCCATATCAACAGGTTGGAGCACTGTTAAAAAGAGGGCATGCACTGGCCAGCTGTGCAACACAAAAAGGCCTAGAAGACCAGTGAAGAAAACTAAACTACTTTCCTCTGAGAATAAAACCCCTTTCATTGCTCCTGCCAAGTCAGGAACAATTTCAACAAGGTAGGTGTGTCATTGTCAGGGTCTGCAATCAAAAGAGTCCTTTATGAATATAAATACAGAGGGTTTACTTCAATATGCAAAGCACTTCTGAAACTGAGGAACAAAAACGCTAAATTAGCCTTTGCCAGAAAACTTTTAAAAAGCCGACCATGTTCTGGAACAAGGTTTTTTGGACGGATGAAACCGCAATCAACTTGTACCAGAATGTGAAGAGAAGAGTATGGAGGAAAGGAAGGGCTCATGATTCAAAGCATACTACCAGTGTTACAATGGGGCATTTATAGCTGCCAGTGGAACTGGGTCACTACTATCTATTAAGTCCCTGATAGACAGATATAGATTGAAGTCCCAGAAACAATTCTGAAGAGTGTAGAGCGATACTTTCTGCTCAGATCTTGCTGCAAAACTGATAGGATGGGCCATTCCAGTGCTGATTCATAATCACTTAAAACATACCATGAAAGCAAAACATTAGCATAAGACAAAAAAAATTAAATGTTATTAAAAGTCAGAGTCTGCCACCTGACCTCAGTCTAATCCAGCATGCTTTTCAGTAAATGAAGGTGAGTGCATTAAAGGCTTGGCCAAGCATCACTCTGCAGGACACTGCATTTGGTGATGTTCTACTCTTCAGGCAATCATTCACTGTAAAGGATTTGCATACAAGTATTCAAAATAATTCTTATATCTATAAGTCTACGTTTTTCCAATAACTTTTAAGCCTGTGAAAATTGGGGGATAGTTTTTTGGGGTTTTTTTTCCTTTTTTTTGGTCAAGCCTCTGTGAATTAAAGCTGTAATTCTATACTTTCAAATTTGAAATCTACTGGGGTAGCCTAAAGGTCTAAGATGTGACTGTAGAAGACTAAACAATGTAGACATCCTTTTCCTCAGCTTTGTCCATCAGCTTCTCCTGGGGGATTGTGCAAACCAAATTCAGTGTGTTCTAGGTGTTCTCCCAGTTGGATATACCTTATAAGCTCTGCTGGAAACATCCACAAGAGGCAAAGAGCACCTTTGCTTCTTTCATAGAAAAATTGCTATGAAACCTCTTTGTCCGATCTCTATGCATGAGCCCAAACACCAGGAGAGTGAAATTCATTTTAACAGCTTGAGACATCAGATTTCTTTTACACTAAACCATAATACACTTCTTTCACAAGAAGAAGAAAAACTATGTATGCTTCTTGAATAGAGGCCTTTTAATACCGCAGAATACTAATTTAAGAAATCTGGCTTCAATATATTGTGCATCCCTGTCCATATCGTGAAGATGTGAAGAGCATCAGTGTCTTACAGTGAGTACAGTGCTGAGAATGGCTATCTGGTTCCTCTCCAAAAAACACAAACTGTCATCCTCTAGATTGCAAGTCCCTTGCTTTATCCAGCAGAAAGAAGTTGAGCCCAAACAAAGAAGTCAATCCAGAATCAGGCCACTGATGCAAAAGACACCAATCCTACTTTCACCCCCCCACCCCCTATCCTCCACGTCCTCCTCTCTGGCATGTGAGATAAGCTTTCTGTCAAATACCAATTTTAAAAGAAGATTAAGTAGTTCTGGCTCTCAAATCAATTTTACCCCCCACTGCAACATGAAGACAAGTGCATACACATAAATACACACCAACACACAAGTGCCGGCACACTGAGATATCAACACACATTTCATTCCTGGGAGACGACACGGCACTGCAGCACCTTAATCAAACACACAACAGAAGTAATTAAGAGACGCTGTGGCATGATGGGCATTATTTCTTTAGTCAAATATCAAGGTACATTGGATTCTAAAATTAGCTCCTCATTTCCACCTTATTCAATATTCCACAACACAATGAGGTTGGAGTTTAGCACAGTGTTTTTTAAGTCCAGTGACAGCTCTGTGCTGAAACACAAGAGCATTTCTATTGTGATCTGAGCCAAATAAACAAGTGAAATATGAGTATTTTGTCCTCCTTGACATGAAAGTTTCAGATGTGCTACCTTTTTTTTCACATTTTTATACATAATAAAACATTTATTAGATTTGGGATTAGCACTCCGCTGAATGTTTTTACTATTTAAGCACCACCTTCTTTTTCAACATAGTTTCCTAATGTTACAGTGACACTAGGGAAAGCAATGGCCGGAGACCACGGCACGAACAGAACTATTGCGACCATGTGCAATGAACTTGCGATGTTGTTGCCTTTGAAATGTTTGCTTCAAAGATGGGGACCAGGTCTGCAACCACTTGCAGTCAGTTGCCGTCGTCAACAAGAAGGAGCCATTCTGCTATCAGTTGGCGATTTTATGGGGTCAGGGTGGCAATTACATGAAATCTTGCTTCTGATAATATGGCAATTAACTTTAATAAATTGGCAAAAATCGCAAATCTGTTGCACTCTGTTGCAAATTTGCTGTCGTCAGCATACACAGAAATTCACATTAAACAGAAATTTACATTAACTACTTATATTCAGAGTCCAGCCAGAACCTCATAGATTTGAAACAGAAATTCCTCCACAAATAGTGACGTAGTTGCTACAGGACAGCAATGTAACTGCAAAATGACATAGGAGTTTGGCAACCTTATTTTTATGCAGGAATATAACCAGAATACAACCATTTTACATCCAGTTGAGTCAAGTTGCAAGGAGACACGAAGAATATGAGTTGCGCTCATTGGCACAGACTGACTCAGGTTGATTGCAACGTGTGGGCAAACCATCTGCATTTATAAATTAAATGGCAGTTATGTGCAAACCTTCAACAATCTGTTGAATTTGTGATTGCAGTCAGTCCAAGTGGGATCACGATTGTTTGGAGACAGGCTGCCTCCCACCAGGCGACCTGTGCAATTGCCTTGAGATCAAAAGTGGTCGCCACAACTTGCAATCAGTGAAACAGGTGCAACAGGAGGAGCACTCAAAGAGGGCAGTCGAGCAAGGTCTATTTTGCAATGATATTCAGATGCACAACTAAAGCCCATAAGTGAGTGTAAATGAGCACTGAAATTTAGGTTGTGCACTTTAGAAAATACAAGACATGCAATCAAACGTCATGCCAGGTTGAGTGAAGGAACAGTGAAATAGAAAAGCAATATTTCCACAAATGATAAGAAAGCAGAGGGCATTTGATCACAAAACCTTTGGAAAAACAGCACTGCCTCAGCACTGTTGGCATGAAGAGTTCATTTCCAGGTGAGCTGCCTGTTGTCACGGAAACCAATGGGCATGTTTTTCAGTGGCCAGTGGAAGGAAGGGCCTGTCCTTATGAATCAATGAGCAGTTCAGATGTGACAAGGTACTCTGACAGCTTTCTAAAATCAACAGCTCTATTCTTTTTTGAGGCTTAATGCATTCTTAAGTGTACTTCCGGTATGTATGTAGCGATGGGAAAACTACTTCAAAGCACAGCTTTGCAAGCTACCAATTACTTCACACTGGAAGAAGCTGAACTACAGAAAAGTTAGCCTAGGGAGAAATCTAGTTTGGTTAAAAAAAAGACAGAATGGATTTATATTTGGATTTACTTATAATACAAAATCAAAATAAAACCTAATAAAAAAATAAAAAAAACACATGCCAGCAAAAGTGGCATACATAAACCAAAAAAATTAACACTCTTTTTTTGTGAGAAAGTGCAAGAATTGTATGCTTGGTTTTGTATATGTTTGTATCCGTCCATCAGTCAGACACCTGTCTTCCGGGTAGTGCATTAACCTTTGCAGTGTAGTAACCTTTGAGGTTTTAATTTAATTAAAACCAGTAATCATTACCTACACCTCACACCCAGTATATTCACATTTAGTTTTACAAATGTTAAAAACTACTGACATGTATCATTGATCCAAAGTTGTTTGTAGTACAGTAGTAAGTAAAAGGTAATTGGGCAGCTTCAATCGCCATGCAAATATGAATACTGCTAAAGTACCAGGATCCTACTGCAAAATGTAATGAAACTACAGCTCAACACTGCTCTCCATTACTATCCAGCACCATGTATGTGTGTTTTTTTCCTGTAATTTCATGAAACCCAAAGGAAAGCACACAGGCTGAACCATACATCTGCCTATTGTGTATAAAAATAAATCATAATGTAATGCAGTTTGAATGCAGGCTGCTCGAAGTGCAGGAGATTTTCTGCCAGAACAGGTCATTCAGAGTTCATCTCGTGTGAATCACTCTTCCTCACCTCGCTCTCATCCTGTGGTAATGTTCATGTACTGGACAGTCTACATCCTGGTTCGAAAGTATTATTATTGTCACTGTCAATTACACACTTTATATAGTGACCATATGGACACGCAATGTCACTGGAAAGACCAGTGAAATTGTTACAGCATCATGCTTTTGTCAGGCAAATAACTGTGCATGTCTACATTTAGGTGTATGATTCTGAGAATCATTTATACTCACCAGTAACCGTCCACTGTCTTTGTTAATTGTGAAGTAAGTTTTTTTGTTGTTGTTGTTGTTGTTTTTTATCATGCCTGTCGTCAGTAATCTCTTCACTGGTAGTGGTAGCTGGGCAGTCAGAGAATGGCCAGACAGGGTAAAAAGGAGAGAATATAATACAAAACATGAAAGAAGTGCCATTACAAGTCTGCACACTGAATACAAAGCTACAGCCAGTTAGCTTCAAAAAGCTGGTCCAAAAGTAACAAACTCCACCTAACTCCCATCACTTCCAACACCAACCCCCTTGACTGTTTTACCTTAAAATTGTTTACAGTAATAACTACTGCCCCATGGATCAGAATGCACACTGACCTGTGATCACTCAGTGTTAGATAGCTGAAGCTACTTCTATCTGATATGAAAGACATGTGTAAGCAAACTGATTATTTTTTTTTTTTATCAGTCAGCTTCTTTTTTTAATCAGTCAGCTCCATCAGTCTGACTGATGGTGCCCAGGAGTTGCAATATATTGATGAAAACCACAGTTTGCTGGGAGAAGCAAAAAATGCTGCCTAATGTCGCCATGTATTGAACTTTTAAAGCAGCAGAATCTACAAAATTGTGTAACAGAATTAATTTGTGACCTGCTAAAAGCTGACCATCTGCAGTATGTTTTTTTTTTTTTTAGGCCTCCCAGCCTTTGAACCTTCCTACAGGTGGTCTAAAGAATGAGATGAAGCTCTTGCAGGGGCAACACAAAAGTAATGGAAGTTTCAAGGCAAAACTGTTGGGAGGAATGTGCAGTGCTGCTTCAGCACATGGAGGAGGACTGCATCAGCAAAGAGGGACACCACCATCAGTGAATATAAGCTTTTCAAAAAATACAAGAACATGCTGAAGCCAGTGGAGGATGTTTTGAACAGAACAGGTGTCTCTTCCACTGCTGCAGCTTACCTACACTTTACACACATGACTAACAAAGCTTTTTTTCTACAGAAATTGTTTTACAATGACTACGCTCATCAAACTGTGCTGATAAATTTAGATTAAAAAAAGAACATTTTTCCCTATATTATGGGACAGCATTAACTCAGTGCACTATCCTTTGTAATTAAACTAGCCATTTGATCAGAGGTAATTTGTAATTCTCTTGTCATTCATTTGTCTGAAGTGGTTGTTGCCTGACCATTTCCACCTACAAACAGCACTGAATTAATGAAACCTTTTCAAAAATTCACTGGATTAGTTGACGACAAGCTAAAAGCAAGACTAACAGCTCATATCACAAATATATCTCGTTAGTGTGAGAGTATTTACATATCTTGTGTTACAAGATCCTGTTAATATGGAGGAAAACACTTGTGTCTGACACGTGTAGAAAAAAGTATATTTGGCTAAGTAAATCTGCAGATTTTTGGAGTTTGTGCATCTAAGTGTGTCTGTATGTTTATGTGTGTTGTGGGGGAAGTGTGATGTAACTGTTTTCCAGTGTGTTTCCTGTTTCCCTGTTTACACTATGTGTGGGCATTACTGCACTGTGTGTTGCCAAGCTAGTGAGCCTTTGGGACTGAACAGCAGACATTTTTCAGTTTGCTGCACCTTGTACAGTAATAAGGGGATGCTGAATACAATCCAAGCTAGGTTTTCTGAGCAACTGAGAATAACACTATGTCAATTTATTCATTATCAGAAATAAAAAAATTGAAAAATGAAAACTGAATTGGCAATAAAGCCAGTTTTGACTGATGGTTTGTATATATGGTTGGCTTTAAATTAGATGTGTATTTTGGGAAATAGGGAGTAAAAATGTCTACAATTTGCCGACCCAGGAAATCATGTCTTACACACACTCACTGCCTAACTTTTCACTCTCCTTTGGTTTGATGGTTGTTCTGGCAATGAGCATCCATTTAAAGCCATGAGAAGTGGTCAGAGGCAGTGATCTGTTTTAAGTACCTTGCCCTAATCCTTCCCCTCCAGGCCAATATCCAGACGCTTCCTGAAAGTGTAGCCAGATACAATACATGGAGCTGGGGCTACAACACATTCACAAATCTTTCTGGATTACATGCTGTATTCATTTTCTATTACTGCAATGATGAAATATTGTTTGTATATGTGTTTCTTACTAACACATTAGGCCCAAGTCACACAGGACTAGAGACTGTTTGGCAACTGCCAGGCAAACACCGGATGCTACGGAAAAATCTGTATTCCTCAAGCGAGTGGCCGCTGGAGGTTGATGGCAGTCGCCTGGTCCAAATCACGCAGGGTTGGGACTGGTCAGTGACCCTCTGGTAACCACCGGTCACTAGCCGGTCACAGCCCACAACCTCCAGCAACCACTCGTCAACTGGTTGGAGAATACACATTTTTCCCTAGCAGCTGGACGTTGCCTGAGACCTTAGTAGGATAATCACAGATGACGCATTTTTTCACTGAAGTACTTAATTTTGCAGTAAAATAGCTACCATGGCTTTATGGGTCATGTTTACTCACTGGCAGAACATGATGGAAGTGAGGAAAAGATTCCTCACTTCCATCATGTTCTGCTTTAAAAAAAAATTGCAGTGAAGTGCATACTAACCACATTTACATTAAACTAGGCTTTACCAGACCTTAACCAAAGTGCTACGTTTCCTAACCTAATCAAAGACAAGAATCTGGATGTGAATGCTGGCATCTGGTGTGAGAGTGATGATTACATGGCCACCATCCACTTTCTGACAAGACTTACTCTTCCAAACCATCTGCTCACTCACAGATAACCCTGCCAGTCAAGCATCTGGCCCACACAGCAAAGTGGCTCTGCAATGCAAATATCAGCTTCTTTTATAAGGTGCTGCTTTCCACAAAACACACACACACTCATTATGTAGAACTAGCTAAAACTAATGCAGTCCAATAAAACAGCCATGCAGTGAATCCCACCTACTGCATCCAGCCTTCACGATATAATTGGATGGACAACTAATAGCGACACCATTCCACTGGAAAGCAAACCAGTTGAAAATCAGCTGCAATATAAGCAGGTTAATTGCTCTCTGCAAAAAATTTAACGTTCCTGAATGTACAATTGCAAGAGAGTTGCATAAGACTGCACAGTATGAAGCTAGGTGTACTTAATAGTTAGGCAACTGCATGCTGTAGAAATCAGTGTTAGCATTGCATGAGGAACATTTTCACACAAAATGAGAACATGAGCTATCCGAACAAACATCTGAGTTTTGATGATTTGGCCACCAAAATCCCACAAATGTATGAACATCACAATGGACCCTTAAATGCTGTCTATCATCCAGAAAACACAAGACAGAGACACTCACACAAAGCAGTGCTCACATGACCCCCCCCCCCCCCCCCCCCCCCCCCCCCACCCACCAAAAAA